>CABFVX010008711.1:0-22441 GCA_902151425.1 Timema shepardi | reverse complement strand
CACCTTCCAGTCAGGAGGTTATACCCTCGTCACAAGAACAAGTGTGAGTAACATACCATCAAGTAACATATTCACCTTCCAGTCAGATATTTGTGAAGGTGTTTAACCTTGAGGAGAGGGGTTTAAGTGAAACAAAGGAGCATGAAGAAATATCAGAAGAGGAGGAAATGATGCAGCTGAACACAACGGCTATACAGGGGAAAGTAGAACAAGGGAGATAGAGAGAGAGAGGGGGATAGCGCTGGTGTGCCACTCTATTATAACATGAGAAGTTATAACAGGAGCTGTGTCAAGACAAGAGGAGTTGGAAATAAAACATGGAGGGAAGCAGGTTTGTAACGATGATGGAAATGGTCAGGAACAAGGTTTAGAGAAAGGAAAGAATGAAAGCCAGGCTGTTTGCTGGTAACTTGATGGAAGGAGAGGAAAGGATAGGAGTGGGAGGGGGGGGGATAGGAAGTACAGGAACAGCTACAAGAATGGAATGAGAAATTGAAAGAGAGTGGAATGAAATCCAGCCTGGCGAAGTGTGACGTGATGGTAATGACCAAGAAGAGGGGGAAAAGCTATACTGTTGCATAGTACAGAGTAAAGGTGTACCAATTCAATAAAACCGAGTCTCTGATTTGAGATGAATAAAATACTTGTTTTTGGTTAAAGATAGTAGAAAATAAAATATAAGGTTTTATAAGGTTAGTTTTCTCAATCGTAGTTTCTTTTCCTGCTGTACTTGGTCCCAATATGGCCGCTATAGTAGCTGGTTCAAAACCTCTTTTATCATTGTTCTTTGGTTGAGAAAACTTTGTTTCTGGTAAATCAACAAAATCGACCATAATAATTCTCATTTAAGGTCAACTGGTCAAGTTGTTAATTTTCTTTTATTTCTCACATATATTATGAATTCAAAGATACTAGAGTTAATTTAATATGTTTTGATAGCCATTTTAATGCTCTCGATATAAGTTGGTAGAAATATTTCTTGACAAAATTTTGGTATGTCCACTGAATATTCATTGAAAGCTAGTTATACAAATTGTGAAATATATGCTTAAAATAGCAGTTAATGAAGGATTAACGCCAATATATTTAAGAAATCCTGCAATATATCTTTTCACAAAAATACCTAACATAAGAAATACCAACCATCTGCCAAGTTACACTCGTGCTAAGTTGATTGTCCATCACTAGGGTAACAATTCTCTCAACAGATTAACTGAGGAATTCGACAATAATTTGATTGGTTCATTTAAGAACAATGGAGTTTCTTGTAAATATCTCGTCTAGTGCGCTGGTCTCTCACTCCTCTGGTGGTGGACGTCTTAAATCCTGTATACCTACTTGGAGCCTGTTTGAATCTGTCCCTGGTCCAGTGCCTAGTTACACCATTTTAGTTCTCTTTACATCTGCACATATATCATCAACCTTCACATGGTTTGTTCTCGTGTAATTATCAACATAGGCACCGTTTTTAAACAGTGTAAGAACGTGTTACGCTAATGACTTACAAAATAATCAAACATGGCCGCCAATAGCAGGTTCCGTGCATATTAATGTCCAGGCTTGGACCTGACAAGCAAACTTTTAAAGGTTAAAACCAGGATTGATGGGTAGAAATAGAAATGTAAGTACCCTAATAGGTAAAAGTAGGATTCGTGATTTCTAATATTAGCCTTCAAAAAAGTCTGAATATTCATAAATAATACTCAATAATCCTGTTTTTACACCTTTAAAACCCACAAAGATGGCAGTCCTGTAATTCATAAAGGATTTATTTCAAAATCAAACATTTTATATGTAGTTTGCATAATTAGTTACCTATATATGGCATTCTGTTTAACAGATACAAGCCAAATACATATCTAATATATATATAAATTAATTAATGATTGATATTTCTTCTGAGTCTTATTCACCATCATTGATATACTATTAATCAATATTATTTTTTTCAAACATTAAAAATACAGTGCATTTGTTGTGAATGTTAAAAAAATGAATAATTGCCGCGATTCATAGCCATTGCGTTTATTGTTGTATTCATGAGGACAGAATGTAACACATCTGGGAAGAATGATTGAGGAGAGGCTGGAATAGAGAGGACATGAGATAGTAGAGATGGGAGGAGAAGATAACAGAAAGTGTGCAAGTGAGAGGAGGAGAAGAATGGTGGCATGATGACTTCCCAGTCAGGCTCCATTGTGAATAACCCGACAAATATATCCATCCCATTAGGCAGATTTCCTAAGAACAAGGCTAACATAAGAGATCTGCTTTATTATGATAATTCTTAATTTGCCATAAAAGATACAGATCTCCAAGTAGACACATTTTGTTATGTATTATATTGATGGCCTGGTTTCTGGTCGCTAACTTTGTCCTACTAAACCACCAAAAAGCTGTATTAGCTAAACCAGATTCACATTTAAAAATAATGTAATCTTGAACTCTCTAATTTAAATGTTTCATCCCAATAAATGTAGTGCCGGACTAATCTTCTTAATGTTGGTTTGTGTTTTGTCCAGGTGTGAGCAGTCCGTGAGCAGGAGCTCAGGCGATAACAAACGCAAGTTTGAAGATCCAGAGGACTCGCAGACCAGCAAACACCGGCGTACACAACCGTTGGAATCATCTCGTCAGGAACTAGATAGTACAAAATCAACTCTGGCTGTGGAAAAGGAAACTATTGTCATTGAAGACGATGCAAGAAGTTCAGAGACCTGTGAAAACACACATGTAGATAGTGGCGTGTGTAATAATCCCAGCGATATAAAAACTATTGAGAACCACTGTAATTGGTCTGGGAATAGCGATAAGAGAAATGCTCGGCAAAGTGTGGAAGTGGTGTATGTGTCCGTCCCTTCGAGAGCCAACCAGAGAGACGCTCTGACAGAACTTGGGGACGACTCTCAAGAAGACTTTCATCTCTATCTGTCATCAACACCGAGCACACCTAATAAAAGTGTGGGGGATGGGCAGGGGTCCACACAACTCGGCTCTCTTGCTAGTTGTAATCATAGCCCGCTGACGAATGGAGTGGAAACAGTGCGCAAGCGCGCAGTGATCGGGAGTGACGGCGAAACACAAGACAAGAAGAGAATAAAACTGGTAGATCTTGAAAAGGAGGAGTTGAACAAAGAAACTCGTGACATACTTCCTTTCGAAGTGCACTTAAAGAAGATGAAGGTAATTATTTGTTATTATTTTAATATATCCTTGTTGATCCCTGTTTAGAACTCAAACGAAAATATATGTTTGTATGATGTTGAAGTAGTAACTGTCGTGTTTAGAGTCCTCACCATTCCACCCCTCTGACGAATAGAGTGGAGACAACCAACCCGAGTGACAGCTCAATAGATGGACACACTCCAGAGGTCCTCTCCCAGGACATCAGCGTGAGTCGAGCTGCACACTTGGACTAAAGGAACTATATTACAACTATTCCGCTAAAGGAAGGGAGCAAAGGTCAAATATGGCCCAAGCTTGAATATTTTATAGAAACTATTCTATTTGAAAGGTTATATAACTTTAGACATTAACTATTGTCATGTGTCCTTGGTTGCCCAGTACTGAAGTAAGCTCACCTTGCAATATTCTGGTGTAGGGTGTAAGCCAGGTTCAAGTGTAACATGTCATGGTCAAGACAGGGTCATTGTGTAACACGTCAAGGTCGAGACAGGGTCATTGTGTAACATGTCAAGGTCGAGACAGGGTCACACCAAGGACACGGAAAAATCGATTGGACATAACTACAGAAAAATTGTTTGGGTATCAATAATTTTATTGGCAAAGCTTCATAAAAATTGACAAAGCGAATTTTTTTTCGAAGTGATGTCAAACTAGACAAATATTTGAAGCAAGTTTGAAGCTTTGCACACGCGCACTTATCTACAAAGTACAGTCTGATGAGGAAATAGTGGTCAAATTGTGGTTGTATGGTGAGGATTACTTTGATCCTGTTTATAATGTTTGTTGTTTTGGAAGTCCAGGGTAATTTTTTAAATAATGTTCCCAGAAACCTGCGCAGCACGCTGTCCAGACCAAGTCACCTTATAGGTTCAGGACTTTGATTCTCTCGGACTGGGAGGTGGACAGAGAGAGCAGAGAAGTGACGCAAGAAATTATACAGGTCAGTGTCCTCACTCAATGTATCGGGTGCAATTCCTTTGATCGTTACCCTCATCACCTGACCCATCAGTGTGCCATGCAGACTGAACAGAGCAATGTTGCTATGTCGCTATATATCATCTTTGACGAATGGTTTTGTTTGCAGGTGAAACTCGTCGACAACTCCAAGAGACACTCTGACGTCTCTTCCGGTACTATGGCTGACGACTTTAAGAGTACATCTTCTGGAAGTGTGACCAGGTAATGTTGGTAGACATGTGAGATAATAGTCGAGAGAGTTCTAGGCTCTAATGACCCACACTTATGTTCACAGTACTGGTATGTTCCCCTTGAAGCCTCCAGTTCGTGTCTCTACGAGTTCTTCTTCCTCTTTGGGAAGTTCTGCGAGCGCTATGGCTCGAGGTATGTTCTACTGATTACAATTATCCACGAAAAATACTAACAACTACATTTATTTATGAAATAAAGTGCACGGTGAAAAAATGGTAGAGCACAAATAAAAGTAAAGACACTAGCACATATTTACACAACGTCAATATTCCGATGCTATTATAGCATCTTCCTCAGGAAGTAGCAGTAGTTAGACTAAACAGGATGTCCTCTATTAGATCAAGTAAATAAATAAAAATAATTAACCAAATGTAGAATAAAATGTACATGGAGAAAGTTAAGTATAAACATAAATTGTTTTGGAATCCCTTAGATATGTCAACACACATCACAACAGTATGTCTTTATTAAGCTCGTATTTTGATCAACTAGTAGATTGAATCAAATTTTACATTGTGCATTCGCAAACTCAAAAATAAAGTTCTGATAGAAAATGAACCTCACTTCCTATAGGTAATTTGTAAATTAAAAAAAAAAGTTCAAATAATTTTAAGAAAAAGATATGAGAAAGCCATGTTTTTCCATTGTGCATCCCAGAAACTGAATCTTGTAGTGAAGGACTTGAACAGTGCTCCAGGAATACGCAACACCGTCTCCCCTATCAAGGACATGGTCAGGTTCTTCCCTCCACTCCTCCGTGAGACGTGAGGGCCCCACAGTGGGTTGAAGAGATTATCACTAGAAGGAAACAGCTACATTCTGCTGCCGTCGCTCTGGAAGACAAGTATGGTAACCTGGACCTGCTCCAATATTCACATCAAACGGATCTTTGGAGTACCGCGATGATGCCGAGCAAGTTGCTACAGAGCCTACAAGATTGTCAAGGAAGTTGGAGTGGGATTTACGGTGTCGAGATCTGTTGGAAGACAGCGACATCGCTCCAGCGGCCAGTCATCTTGAGTAGGCCACTGGAAGAGATCCTTAACAAGTCCTTACTCGGATTCTTTAGTGTCTTCGTTGGAGCAACGTTTCTCAAAACAACATTTACCTGATTTTTCATTCATGTTGTCTCCTCGGTCCCGGCAAACCCTTCCTTCACCTCTGACAAGACGTCTTGTGAATGTGGGGAATGCCAGGCCTCCACCGTGGTTCGGATTCCACGTTAAACTNCAGGCCTCCACCGTGGTTCGGATTCCACGTTAAACTGTAGGTCCTCCATTTCATCTCACAGTCGCCCTACCATTACACATTAGCGTAAGTGCGTATAACCCGAACGGGTAGTAAGACGCGTTGCTAATAATAATAATAATAATAATAACAACAAAAGTTTAGTCCTCTGGATGGAATTTATTCTTCCGACTTGGACAGTTGGTGGTTATTAATATTAAGAACAGGCAGGTTAAGTTTTAACTGTGGTTTGTGGTGGTGGGTATATACCTAGGAGAATAGATATACTGGGTTTCATACCCAGTGGTGATAGGAGGCCCATGGGGCTGGAGTTCTGTCAGACAAAGTTTATATAATTTCTTCACTGACGCTCTCTGTAAACGAATGAATGGACACCAAAATCAAGAATCCAGAAAAACTGGTTTCGGCACATAGCTCCACTCATAACCTCAACTTTGAGGACTGCCACAATCATTCCACAGGACACAATGTAATATGTCCCAAGTAGCAACCGGCACATCAATGGATCACAAAGTCTAGAAAACCACCCAACCTAAATATTCACTCATTTCAACCTACCTACCTTCCACAGAGTAATAGTCTAACTACTATTACTTCCTGAGGAAGATGCTATAATAGCATCGGAATATTGATGGGTGTGTAAATATGTGCTAGTGTCTTTACTTTTATTTGTGCTCTACCATTTTACTAATATGCTATCATTTTTTTACAGATTGTTTTTGCTCAATGCACTTTATTTCATACATCTAACAGCTCTGTAAACAGAATACCAAGCCAATGAGACGAGAGAAGAGTTCACCAGCTCCTGTACAAAGTTTGTGAATGTCTGAGTTAGTTACGGAGTCACTAGATCGGGTTCTTGAGAGGACACACACTTGTTTATTCTCATTATAGCTTCATGTTTCTTTATTTTCTTAGTTCTTTGTCCTCCTTTTCTCTCACTAAGTACAAAGAGACACTATTAACTACACCTAAAACAACATTGATTTTGAAAGCACTTGTTTTTTCTCTTCTCGCAGACAGACGCAAGATGTTGGATGCTGCTATATTTTCTGTACCTGCAACAAAGTCTTTGTTTAGCGACAACAGCTTCAGGAAGACCAATCACAAATCTGTGACAGAGACACGTATTACGTTGTTGAACTATCACATGATAGAAAGCCTCATGGACACCCTTTCGTCTCCCGAGGGAACATTACTGGTCAACACCACCACAGACACAATACCGTTACAGTTAGCCAACGACACCGCCAACAATGTGGCCAGTATTGACGACGACACTCAACTCGTCAATACACCAAAGAGTAAAAAGAAATTGCTTGCTCGCGGAGGGAAGAAAGTGGCAGCCAGGAGCAAACCGGGTAATGCTGTTAAAAAAGAAAATGGTAAATCTCCGAGTGAAGAGAAAAGAAGAAACGAAAATACACAGGACTGTCGAGTGCCGAGGACTCGGCGGACCAAAACTCCGACCGTGTCCAAGAAACAAACCTTGGAGGGAGTTACCCCTAATAGCGAGAGTACCGCAACCCCTCACTCTAGAGAGGGAACTCCTAAAAGACTTCTAAGGGGAATTCAACCCAGCACCCCTGAACGTTTGGAGCTTCCACCAACCAAGTCTCAGATTGTCAAAGGTAATACCTTCAAATACTTAGCAAATTACTCGTTCAAGGACATTGTTATTTAGCACCGCATCTTACGGGTTACATGCTAATAGGAAGATTACATTTAGAGGAAGTGTACCTACATTTGTTTGGAGGGAAAGTGGAAAACCTCAATAAACCCGACTGAGATTCAAACCTTGATCTCCTCGTCATGGCAATCTTGTCTACTGTGAGAGTGGTGCCTTAGACCATGCGGCCACCGAAGTGAGTGCAAGATTATTACCGCTATGTGGGTCCAGATGTCCGTCTTGTCTTGGGTGGGATACAAGACATTCCTAACCTTGGGTGGGTTACTCATGTCTCCAAACTGTCGAAATCTGGTCTTACACAGCATATGGATAGCTAGGAACAAAACAGCTGAAAGAAAATAATTATTTTATCTGATCTAGTTATAAAAACAGCAGACTACAAACACAATCCAACGGTGATAGTTTAGTCTAACATAGATTCGACCCCTCTAAAGGGGATTTATACCGTTGATAAGAGATGATGGGTTGTTTGTGTGTTTAGATGCAACAGTGTTTGCTCGGTGGACAGATAACAAATACTACCCAGGACATGTTGTGGAGAAGAGACCTGGTGAAAAGTGGCTCGTCGAGTTTGACGACGGTAATTCTAAACCTGTGCTCGAGGAGTTCATTATACTGCTGATGGACGTTCTCCCAAAAGGACAACCCGTGTACGCTGCGGAGGAGGAGGGAGAGTATAACCCCGGTATCATCATGTCCTACCAGTATTGTGAGTAAGTAAGAGAGTATAACTCCGGTACGAGTATTGTGAGTAAGAGAGTATAACCTTGGTATCATGTCGTACCAGTATTGTGAGTAAGAGAGTATAACTCCGGTACGAGTGTTGTGAGTAAGAGAGTATAAGAGTATATTTGTACGCAACCGTTTGTTCAAGGAAACGCGACGCGCTACTCTACGTAGTGGAGATAGACTCAGCCAACAGCGTATTTCCTCTCTCTCAGTTGATGCTGAGTGAGGATCAGGCGAGCTGGCTGAGAGAGATGGTTGTCATGGGTTCTCCTGCAAGACTCACTCCTAAACGCTCTTCCAAGGTCACACTAGGTGAGCACACAACATACCTGTGATTCCTTGCTACTTGTTAACAACACAGTCATTTTAAAACAAATATCAGACCCTTTTATAGTACATTAGTACCGCAGGGAGGAGCAGACGACAGCAAGTGTTACTATAGTACATTAGTACCGCAGGGAGGAGCAGACGACAGCAAGTGTTATTATAGTACATTAGTATCGCAGGGAGTCCAAGTAAGAGACGACAGCAAGTGTTGATTGTGAATGCCGGTGTTTAGATCCGGGGAATCAACCAATCAACCCTTAGGAGGGAGTAGACACAAGAACGTGTGGATGTCTGTTAAAGTATGATGGACAAATTGTGGAACGTTTGCTCCTCCCTCCTTACAACCCACTCCGGTGCTCCACTGAAATTATTCGACTACCGTGGACTAAATCGTCTACATCACAATGTAGGGACATTTTATTGAGGTCGGCTGGCTACAAAGAAAAGACTATAAAATGTAGGAGTTATATAAATAAGCACAATAAAAAATACTCCTATCATAAAACAATTAAGATAGTTAATTCAAACTCTAATTTTTGTTTGATACTATTCCGGTTTGCTCGGAATTGATGTGTGTTTGACAGATAATGTTGTTGATGGCAAGCGGTCACGAAGCAGGGTTCCCGCGATGATCCCCCAGTCTTCTGGAACCGCCACAAGGTGGTCCAAACCTGGGTCTGTTGCAAGGTAGGCCATCTCAATAAACCATTACCAAATATTATGAACTAAATCAAACTGAATGCCATGTGACAATACCTTCTCATTATATTCCCTGATTTGTTTGTAGCTCATCGAGTGACACCGGCGAGAAGATCACATCCGAGTTTGTTGGCGGAACTGAGCCAGAGAACTACCCCCCGGTGACGATGCATCTTGCCTCCCGAAAAGACCAGGCCAGGTGCAAAGTGAAATCCTCGGGCAAGAAGGGTACGAAACTGGTGGAGGAGGATCCAAGAATTGTGGAGGAACTCGGACCTATCCCTCCAGAGGGAAGCACTATATTCCGAGGGAAATGTTTTCTCCTCACCTGCTCGTACCTGGGCATGACACCAGATAGCTCATCTCGTTCTGAAGACGAAAACACGGAATATTTGTTTGACCGGAGACGTTTGACACGGCAGCTTGAAGCAGGAGGCGGTGTTGTTTATGACTCCGTCGAGGATGTCCCCAAGAATCAATACGATGATTGTTATCTCATCGCTAACAAGACATTGCAGACTCCCAAGTTCCTCTTGTGTCTTGCTTACAAGATTAAAATAATCCGCAACACATGGGTCATCGCTCAGTGTCGGGTAAATAAATACTGCCTGCTGTTCTAGGTTAAAACAGGATGTTGCCATGCCGCAAGTTATAGTAATAATTACATTTTGACCTAACAAAATTTCCCACAAGGACGGAACAAGGAATAATTTAAAAATAATTTTCCACTTTAGACTTATATTTATTTTTAATCTTTATTATTTTAGTTTCGACTTGGCCTTCTCATTAATGCAATAAAAAAATAATTTGATGATGAAATTAAAAGCTTAGGGCATTTTTACCCCGACTAGAATCGAGCAAAAGACAATAACTTTGATAAGATTGCGATTTAGAGGTCTGAACAGTAAATTTAAATTCTGTAATCTCGCAGAATGTTTTGTGTCTGGATGCACAAGGGTTGATATTTAAAAGCCATTTCCTTTCTTAATATATTACCATCAAGTAGACATTTTGGGTACCTCTCTATTTGAAGGAAGATGAGGTTAATTTAACTTTAATAATTGGTATAATAATATTGTTAATGAGCATTAGTTACAAATGTCACCTTTGTAGACAGTCCTTAATTGTGATCTGTTAATATTAACTTTCCCTGACCGAGTTCAGGGAACATCCAATTTCCAGAAGTTTGGGATCTCGAACAGGCCTAATAATTATAATTGAATTAAAATGACTACATCTAATTCTTGGAATCAAATTTTAAGAATGTTTCCTTGATGGAAATGTATAAAACTAATTTTCTAAATCAAGATTTAAAATCTGTTGAATAAGTAAACGCGAGTGTTTGTGTGTGACAGGGCCAAAACGTCGACCCAGGTGGGTTCAAGTTGGATGCTGGGTATTCCTGGGAAAAAGAGAAGATGATGCACATAAGCTACAAGAAAACTCACCTGCCTCTCACTAACCAAGAGGTGAGGGTAGTCAGTGATTCCAAGAACTTCATCCACTTCTGGACCGAGATCTTGACTGCTCTCGGAGCCAACGTGTTGGAGAACTCGTCTCTATCTCGCGGTGAGTCCAGACTATTCCTCCCTCTCTTGCTGCACACGCTTTCTAACGGTCACGTGGTTTCAACACGGCTTGTTCTGCTTTCAGAAAGCTCCAACAAGGAAGTGGACGTGATTGTATCAGACTTTGCTTGTGCCGATGAAGTCCAACTGGAGGCTGAACGTTACAATATCCCGGTCGTGTCCTCCACATGGGTCTCTCAATGCCTCATCAACTGGACCAAGCTCAAATATGACGGACACCCCAAATATTCGGCCCATGTTGAATAAACTACACAACATAGGACCAACAATTTGGCGCAGAATAATCGGGATTAGTTATTAATTCTCTAAATGGCTACAAATTTAGTTTAGAAGAACATTTCCACAAGCTAAGATAACAAGAGAGTTTGGTCTAAATCCCCAGGAGGTGTAAACGCAACCTCGTCAAGAGAATTATAACAGTGAAAACTTGAGACTAATTAGCGCTAAATAATATGATTTGATTTCGTTAAATAGTTATATTTCAATATGAAAATTGGCATATATATGTCAGTGTCCTTCATTAATAATTGGAACTTTAGGTAACTTTAGTTTTCATTTAATTATTAAATAATTAGACCAAATCTTAACAAACACACACCAGGTGAATTGTTATCTTATGATAGAGCTGTCAAAGTCGATACCCTCGATTCTTACTGGTATCGAAACAGTCGATCTTAATATTGTGATCCAGCCAGCCAATCATTATGTGAGTGATGTCTACAAGGCTATTTATTGATTCATTGACCAAGGTCTACTCTTTAATTCTAGTCCTAGTGATCGGAATGTTAATTAAAATAACCGCTAGTATAGTTTCATTATAGAACAGACTCAATCCAAATATTGTACAGAAGTTAAAACCACAAATATTTTATTATATAACATGGAATGATGTATTTATTTCAAAAAAGATCCTTATTATTAACATAAATCAACTAACATAATCATGAATTAAAAATCATTAAAATCTGCTCAAAATGATAAATATCTATTATATTGGTAGAAAACAGTAAACGTTCACAGATCATCAACACTCACTCTAGAATGGAGAGGTTTGGTTCGAGTTGTTACGTTAAGCTAACGTGAATCGTGATCAGACATCTGTTGAATTAAGTTAAGTTGATCATGACCCGCATAAACAAAACAGCACCATTCAGAAGAGGTGATAATCGACTATCTCTCATGTTAGATTAGTTGCCGACAAATTGTAAATATAACAATGACCCCAACATTTTGAGGTGATCTACATGAAAAACAAACGGTCTCGAATATAATACGACCCGACATGACAGTAACAAGAGGTAAGAACTTGACAACTTTGACACTTGAGACTGTCGGAATATATGAATCGACATAGACTAGGAATGACAATCGGTACATCTATCATTAGTTGATGTACCACAACGTGATATTCCTATCAAATTAAAATGGCCACCACTCTGTAATTATATTCTTTGTCACTTTTCAATTTTGAATTTTTTATTTATATCTTCGAATAAGACAAGTTTAGTAAAAATAGAACGAAAATCAAACTAGTTAATAAAAATTAATCAAAAAACTGTTTTAATTGCTGACGTTATGGCGGACAACCTTAAGTTTTTTATAACGTGTGAAATGTGTTCTTCTTTCCGTTATAAAATTTATTGTCTTAATTTTGAGTTTATTTGAATTGTTGGTTTTGAAGAATTTTAGTGTGTAGTAAATATCTATAAGATTGTGAGATCAAAGTTTTGCATTTAGGGGGGAGGGGGGGACTAGGGTCTCGGGCACATGCTTGGAAATGTTGAAGAATCGAGGTTGAGCTCAAAGAGTCGGACTCAAGAAAGGGGGGTGTCGTGACAGATCTATTTATGAGCTTGCTTGTTATTGACGTAGGACTTGAAACCAAAGATATGACTTCATTAAAGTTTAAACTTGCCAGTGATTTCCTTTTCTACAAAATGGCCGTTATAGTAGCCAGTTCAACAGTCTTTGGTTGAGGGAAGTTATTTTAGTGCAGTTGGTGCTTTTTATCTTATTTTACTTAAGTTCAAAAACCCTACAAGGTTTAGTTATGTTTTCATGGAAGTTTTAATGTGCTGAGTAAAAGTTGGTAAAAACAAGTCTCGTGTGCATGAGCTCTGGACTGCTCAACAATTCCTTTTAAATATATTTATCAATCCATATTCACTAAATTATTTGAATTTGTCTTTAATTACTTTTAACGTGACCTGGCGGTCTAGGGGTAAGGTGATGGACTTCTATGCTGGCGGCCGGGGCTCAATCCTCGGTCCCGGCACAGATTTATCTGATTACCAAACCCTTCCTTCACCTCTGACAAGACATCTTGTGAATGTGGGGAATACCAGGCCTCCACCGTGGTTCGGATCCCACGTTAAACTGTAGGTCCTCCATTTCATCTCACAATCACCCTACCATTACACATTAGCGTGAGTGCGTATAACCCGAGCGGGTGGTAAGACGCGGTGGTGATGGTAATAATAATAATTACTTTTATGTTTGGACATAATTTATATAAATTCTTGATTTTTTTATGAATAGAAATTGTAGCTACTCCTGGCAAAAAGAAACAAATAAAAAACCTCGATCTTTGGCATCTGAACACTTCAACATTATACCTGACTACACAGCCTAGTTCAGGTTTGGTCAGTATTATACCTGGCTACACAGCCTAGTTCAGGTTTGGTCAGTATTATACCTGGCTACACAGCCTAGTTCAGGTTTGGTCACCATTATACCTGGCTACACAGCCTAGTTCAGGTTTGGTCAGTATTATACCTGCCTACACAGCCTAGTTCAGGTTTGGTCAGCATTATACCTGCCTACACAGCCTAGTTCAGGTTTGGTCAGCATTATACCTGGCTACACAGCCTAGTTCAGGTTTGGTCACCATTATACCTGGCTACACAGCCTAGTTCAGGTTTGGTCACCATTATACCTGGCTACACAGCCTAGTTCAGGTTTGGTCAGCATTATACCTTGTTAATATCTTACCGTGTCTGTCTGCCAGGCGGAGGAACTACTCCATACAGGGGTTGATTAGATTCTACAAACTTTCAAAGGAATATTAAAATGATATAATTTATTGGGGTTCATTTTCTGGATCATTTAACAATCAGTTGTTTTGTATGTTTCAAAACAAATCTTGCTAGTTTCGGTGTAAACACACTAATATTAGTATATATGTATATAACTCTAAACCTTTTCCTGGCGTGCGCCGGAATCGGTCCATTGCAATAAGGTACAGTAATGCCATCTATCAATGAACCACTGAACCAGTCTGAATGGGCTGCAAGAACTTATCTTAGCTTGCCATAAGCCGCTGTATGTTAGAAGGGATTGCAGGTTTTTTTTAACTTTCTGCCAATAGTTAAATATAAACGACCATTTTTTGAAGTAATTTACCAATTAAATTTATTTCCTTTTAAAATGTAATGAAGTTGACTATACTTAATTTGTATTTTTCAGTATTCGTTCTTTTGCTATTCTCATGTCCTTATCTATATTATTGTGCGTCTTTGATGTTACGTTTAGTAATAAGTCTTACAAAATATTTTTCTGATATTTTGACTCATTCTCAATCCCCCAGTAAAAATGTAGTTCCTGTCCAACCCAATCTCGATTCTTTCTTCCTTTTCAACATTTACAAATTTATATTATAATGGAGGTTTATGTCGAACAACGATTGGGGGGAAAGAGGATGTCCAAAATGGGGTCTGGAGGTTCTACTGTAATAAGATCAAGTTTTTATGCCAGTAATAATTGAGTGGCATCCACATTAAATAACCTTACAAATAGTGAAATAAAGTGTTTATTATTATTCAAACATAACTGTGTTGCTAACAAATGATAGCAATGTTTTATGCTAGGATTTTAGGGGCCAATTATTTATTTAGCAAATGAAATATTCGTATGTAACGTCCAGAAATGTAAATTCAGGAAAATAATGTTATTACCATTAACAATTGCAATATTGGGGACTGTAAAACATAATATTTGTGTAATGTCACACATTTTACACTATTATATACGAGGGAAAAGTTTGATTATTGTATGTGTGTGACACTTCAACTTTCCCTGAATAAAGAACCAACCTAATCCAAGTGACCTTGATCAACCCCATACATTTCATAGTTTGTCTTCTCCTGTTTTCAATGTTTCATTAATTATTATGTGATTTGACTGTCAAAGTGTTATACAGAATAAATAATTGGTTAACAAAGAACATAAACAAGCATTTAAAGCAACAATAAAATTCTAAATCTAGATAAATGCAACGTGTTTTTTTAAAATCTAAAGACTTGTTTAATCAATTCATGATAACATTAAGATACTTTTACACAAAAATATGTTATCATTAATGGTATAAAATGTTGTGTATTTAAATAGTTCATTCAATTTGTCTGGATATGAGAGGAATATAGAGGACATGGGAATGAGGTTTGTGAGGAGCATGTCAGCTGTTACGAGGAGAAACAGGATTAGGAATGGAGTTGTCCGTGAAAGATTGGGGGTACAGGAGATAGTAGAGATGGGAAGAGGAGATAACACACAGGTTTCATTTGAGAAGGATGGAGACATTTGATGATTTTGTCTAAAAGTGTTACAAGTTCTAGTGAGATTACAGTCATTTCAATATTTACCTATAAAGACAATATAAATATAGCATAGTATTTAGCTAACACAGCTGACCAAGACTTAACGACCGTGTCAACGGCAATCCAGTTTATTGCTACAGTGATGCCTACTGAGGTTTTGACAGCTGTCATGGACTGTTCCTTCACTCCAACACAGTTTTGTGTTGGTTAGGAGTGCAATTAGCAAGTGATATTGACTTGTCTGCAATAACAGGCCTCCACACACAAGGTATGTCTGTCATTACAGATATATTGATAACAATAGCAAGATCCAAACATGTTTATTTACCCCTTAGTCATTATACCAATCTAAAAAGAGTAATGAAAAGGACATAACTAGTAAGAAGAACAAAACCCAGACACGTAAACCGGCATTTCGTTGGATGGCCTGTCTGATCTGTTCGTTGGCGTCCTTGACGTTCTCTGTGGCCCCCACAACAGTGTTTGCAATCCTATCAATGTCCACCTCTTGCTGCAATACTTTCTCAGTGAATATTTCTTGCAACTCTGCAATACGAACCACTTTACTTTCAATTTGCTTCACCTCTTCTGTCAGACTGTTTAACTCGTTATACAGATGAGCATTTTCGGACTCGAACATTTGCATCTCTTCGGCGGACAATTGTTCATCCTCCAATAGAAACTGAGGAGCGTCTTCTCCGTTTGAGTTAATCACTTTCCTTGGGGTCGAATCATTGCTATCTTTGGCTGGAACTTGATTTTCCTTATTTTCATTCAACAAAGTCTTATTTCTTTTCAAAAGAGTTGTTTCTAAGTTTGGAATGTTCACATCCAGTTCTAGTTTAGCCATCTTTTGCACCTCCAGGGCGCGCTTCACCCGTATAGCCCGTTGTTCAGAGTAGAGCTTACACACGGCTTTCAGGTAACTTTCGACCAACTCCAGAACACCTTGATGGTGTTCTTTCAGTTGCGGTGATTCGACAAAACAATCACTCTCTTTTTTAAAATCTTGAATCAGGTGAGAACAGGTGTTGATGATCCGTTGAGCCCCACAATCTATTTTGTCTCGTTCGATATCGGACATCTGAGGCACATCCGACAGATGACTGGCGAAATTCAAGTAGGCTTTCCTGTGCTCAAATATGAAATCTCTGAGTCTCGTTATCTGTCCTAGAACTTCCTTCGCCCTGATAACAAATTCACTTTTCTGAGGGCGATTTTGAAAAATCTTGGGTTTTTCTGTGTCTCCGCCAACTCCAAAAGCTTTGTTTCTGGTCCGAATAGTTTTAACACACGCTCTAAACAATGTAGTGATATCCATTTTGATATCTGAAATTACAAAATAAAAACCATTCAAATGAACATGCTTAAAAAAACAACTAAAAATGTATTATATTTTCCATTCATTACTAAAGTAGGCCTACTAAGAAAGAGATGGGAAGAGCAGGTGGGGTAGTTGGCTAACGTGCTAGTTTTGTGTTGATCTCTACTGCTGAGGATGGGGAGATCGAGGTTCAAATCACGATTGGGTGGACTGGGGTGGTTTTTCCTAAATGTTTTCCACCCTCCCTCCACGCAAATGCGGGTTCATTTCCTTTAAATTCAACCTTCCCAATTCCTAATCCATTAGTGTAATTGGTACTTAAGCGTATAACCCGAACGGGTAGTATGAGGCAGTGCTAAAAAAAGATAACAAAACTTGTGCAAGTGAGAATAGAAGGATGTAAGTTATTATTATTATTATTATCACCGCATCTTACTACCCGTTTGGGTTACACGCACTTACGCTAATGTGTAATGGTGGGGTGATTGTGAGATGAAATGGAGGACCTACAGTTTAACGTGGGATCCGAACCACGGTGGAGGCCTGGCATTCCCCACATTCACAAGATGTCTTGTCAGAGGTGAAGGAAGGGTTTGGTAATCAGATAAATCTGTGCCGGGACCGAGGATTGAACCCCGGACCCCCAGCATAGAAGTCTGACACCTTACCCCCTAGACCACCAGGTCACCTACAGGATGTAAGTAATTAAGGAGGAAGAATGGAGGCATTTTACTAAACTGACCCCGCCACAGACTGGAAACAATTGTTGATGATCATTATTAATAACAACCGACGTCTGAATTGTAAGCAGGAGCCAGTAAATGGGAAGATTTGATCTCTTAAAAAGCACACAAAGGTTTTTAGGAATTACCCAAGCTGATACACCTGACTCACAACTACAGAGAGATATGGCCCATGATGGTGGCAAGTATTTGGGAGTACAGCGTTCATTCTCATCCAGTTAACCTCAAAAATAGACAAAGTGTAGCCTGAGGTTGGCCAGGTCCAGATCATCATAATCATCACCCAAAGTTTCTGCCTTTGCAGGTCGTCCTGTCGATCTTTCCAAATTCCTCCCTCAGCCACGCGTCTCCAGTCTGCTCCTTTAGCTTCCATGTCCTCTCTTTGTTCTGTAAGGCATTCTGTCCTCCTCCATTCTCATCTCTGCTGCCTGCAACCCCTATTCGTCCATTTCCGGGTTCCAGGGCCGTGTGCCAATATTGTATGCCTTATAAAACAAAGTTTTTGCCTTTTTCCTATATTCCATCACAAGATTATATCCTTAACTACACGGTAGAATTGTCCTTTGTCCTATTTCCTCCTGAATCTTACTGTTTGCGGTAATTTTACTTCCTAGATAGCAGAAACCTTCCACCTTTTCATTGATTGTTACTTTCTTTGCTGGGTTTGTGTTTCTAGCCGCCTTCATCATCTTGCTCTTTGACAAATTCATGTTCGATCCATCGCTTCTGCCCATTTAGCTAGTTCTCTCTACAAGTCCTCGTCTGACTCCTCCCAGGTCATCACCTTCAGTTCCCCGGGTTCCTGTGACCCTGGAGTTGGGCTATAATTTCATCCAAATAGGATTGGTGATAGGAATACTTCTCTGAATCACTCCATTTTCTGTTGGGAGCCAATCAGAGTGTTTATCTTCTATTCTTACACAATATTCACCCTTATCATATATGTTCCTTAAGGTGCGGCAGAAGAGAGCGCGAGTAATTTTACAGTTTTTATAGCATTACATTTTTTCGACCAAAATAAATAAAATATTTATCTAGTAGCAACATAGAGTTTAGTTTTCTGCAAATGCTAATATCAACATATGTTGAATATCCGTCAAGAATGTCCTGGAATTTTGTCAAAACTTTTTAAATAAAGAGAAAAAGTTTAAATTCCAGGAAGCCTTTGACAGATATTCAACATCTGTTGATATTAGCATTTACAGAGAAACTAAGCTCTATGTTGCTACTAGAGAAATATTTGATTTATTTTGGCCAAAAAATGTCAATTCTATAAAAACTGTAAACATATGTGGGCTCCCTTCTGCCGCACTTTAATTGTTCCACAATCCCTTCACCAACTCCCCTTTTTCTTAAACCCAACCATACACTTTCTGTTAGTACTTTTTCATAAGCCTTTTGTATGTCAATGAAGGCTTTACCCTATTCCTATATTTGTTCAAAGATCTAACCAACTGTGGGTCTTCCTTGCCGGAATCTGCACCATTCTTCCCGTGTTTCTTCTTTCCTCCCATACTGCTCCACCATTCTTCCCTTGTTTCTTCTTTCCTCCCATACTGCTCCACCATTCTTCCCGTGCTGTTTCTTCTTTCCTCCCATACTGCTCCACCATTCTTCCCTTGTTTCTTCTTTCTCTCCCATACTGCTCCACCATTCTTCCCTTGTTTCTTCTTCCCTTGTTGTTTCTTCTTTCCTCCCATACTGCTCCACCATTCTTCCCCTGTTTCTTCTTTCCTCCCATACTGCTCGCGTCACTCGGTATAACCTCTGTAATCCTCTAGTTCCTCAACAAACTCTCCCCGGGATGCCAATTTCCAGCACTTGATTCCAGTGATTCTACTGCTTACCGCTTTGTCTATGATGAGTTTGTTGAACTCTGCTACAACAGTCTGAGGTCTCCGGACCACCATGACCTGTATCCTTGTCATTTTGTTTCGCATAGTCCCAGTGTGTTTATTTTCGTCTCTCTCTCTCTTGTTGACCCCATGTTAATTGTTCCAACTCATGAACCAGTCTGTGCAGAGGGTGTCGCTCGGTAGATCTGCTCCTACATCCACTATCGGCTTGCTGAGCCTGTCAGCTGTCTTTCTCAGACCTTTATTACTACTGTCCCCATCATACTTCACCCTGACAAGCATTCCCCATCTCCTGATACGTGGGCGAGGAGAGACTCTAGATATGTATGTTTAACCAAGGAAGTGGGATGGTCATGTGTTACATATAGGGGACAATATCTTAGTTGGGAAGCGTGAGCCAAGACCCCAAGTTGTCGATGGAACTATGTGAGAATGGATATGAAGGAGTCAAAGTGGCTGGAAGTCCCTCAGCTTAGGGTGGACTGGAACCATCAAGTTTCAAAAGGCCAGCAATACTTTCTATATCTTAAGTATAAATAAATACAATAAAATGGTGTATGTGTTAAAATATGATTTAGGCCCGATTTTATGACTTCCAGATAACATTTATCTGCCGGATAAAATGTATTTATCCATCACATTTTTATTGGCAGTTAAAACTGTTGTTACCATAGCGACGCGTTGTTTTAAATGAGGTTTTGCCCATCAGAATCTGTTTTTAGGTTAAAATCTTGGTTCACGTGTTTAGTAGGTGCATACCTAGGCTATAACTATATAATATAAAGTTAGAACATTTAATTCACACTTTTATATAAACCGACAAGCTATTTGTACAGTTATAGTTGTATAACAACAAATACAATAAACAAAATGTTGTACCCAACTATCGCCTACATTTTGTCAGACACCAAAATTAGTACTTGCAAGACATGTTAGCTTCTACGACACCACGTGACGCCATCTGTGTCCTTGCACTCGTTTAGCCACCATTATTTAACTAATGTTGAGTGTTCTCACCTCTCTCTAGGTTGTAGCGCTATCAGCAGTACCAACCTTGCGAGTTCTGAATAAAAATATATTTATCCTACAGATAGCTATCTAGCAGATCAATCCAGTTCATAATACGCATGGAATATTAAAGTGGCTGATAATTTTTATTTGGTCGCTAACTTTAATCTCCTGATAGCAATATTTATCCGGTAGTCATAAGACCGGTCCTTAAATCAGGATAAAACAGTTTAAACTAAATATTTGTTTATCAGCATTGTACAGTTAATGTCAACCCTGCCCTTCCCTCTGGCATTACCCCAATAGCACTCTAGTCTAGAAGACTACAAGTCACTCACGAGCTAAGTTTACCTGGACGACAGCTCAAAATGTTACTACAAGTAATCCCTAATACTAAACAACTAACATTTCATATAATTTATTTATTTTTACTGACTAGTACGCCTTTTTAAAATCTATGTATAAATGACTAACCATCAGGTTTTATTCCCAAATCTTTACTAATATTTCACTCAATTTTCTCTCCCTTTTTGAAAAAGGGTAACATAATACCATCCTTCCATTCTCGTGCCAATACCTCATGGTTCCATTCTAAATATCCCTGAAGTGGTTGTTCTATCGGCCCAAAACCTCGCTCGTGACTACCATCGGGTTATCTTTCTCATCTTTCAGTAAATTGGCACTAGCCTGATGACTTTTCCTATATTCGTTTATACCTAAATAAAGTTCCCCGGTAGTCTTATTTTTGATATATTTTGTTTAATCTCACTAAAGTTATCCATTAAATACGCTAATGGCCTTCCTTCTTGCATTGATAAATGGGCTTAGGTTCAACTCTCTGGTTTGAAGATAGATAGATAAACATTTTAAATGTTTCTTCTAACTCCTTAAAACCAAGTGGTTTTAAAACAATAAGCCTAAATAAATAAAGATTTTAAAATTTAATCAAAAGGGAAACAATAAATTTAACTGGTTAGTTATGTATTACATTTATAAAATAACTTTATCTTTCTTATTTGTTAGAAATTGATCCCTTTCTTTTTGGCTATAAGAGATATGATATCTACGTCAATTCCAACGACCAGTTTCAATGCATTTGCATCATCGAGGACAAAACCCAAGAACCGTTTCTTATAGGCCAATTCTTTTCCACCAAAACCCAAAATTCACAAAATGAATACGCCTTTAATTCATTCACGATCTTAGTTTACTTGGATGACAACTAAAAAAGTTACTAGAAATAGTTCCAAATATATTCCTACGCCAACATATTAATGTGATAGTTAGCCACAGTAATGTAGGCCGATATTATTTACGTATTTATTTGAGGTCAGACACAAAGCTTATTGTTTTATTCCACTGGAAAAAATTACTATTCACACCACTTCCACAAATGTTTAACGAAAATAGCTTCAAAATGGCGACTGACGAATTTAAACCATGGGGTTGAACGTGACGGAAACAAGTTTTATTTTTACAATGATGCACCGACGCAGTGAATAACAATATTTTATTCAGTTAAATATTTTTAAATATAAAATAATCATAAAATAAGGTATTATATATAAAAAGAATTGAAATTATTTTCTCTTTTCCAAGTAAATACGATGTTTGTATTAAAAGGTATTGATGTATGAACTATATTACAAATAGTCAATAACGTTCCAAAACTAAGAAAAAATACTTTTAATTACGTTTAAAATATTTCATGGAGTTGGATAAATAGAAATTATTAAACGGAATGAAATAGTATGAGAAGTTTATGTTATTTTAAATGTAAAATATAACAGAACATATGACTTTTGAACTGTCATCCAGTTAAAACGTATCATGAACAGACTTAACTAGCGTTACACTCACATGAAGGCGCGAATCCAATAGTACTAAATTCAAGATTATCAAACTGTTTGTAGCCTACAGTTGGAAACCAAGATGATGGCCCCGTGACACGGCTGAACAAGTATTGTTGAGAGATGTGTAAATTGCATGAGCAAAGCTTTACAGGTATTATAGAGAAGATTAATGAGTGACAATCTTGTGCAACAGATACACTTGTTGTCAGGGGTTTGCCATATGTTTCTCTAAAAGAAAACTCTGTTGCACCTCCGACAAATATACATCCAGCACACACACAAGGCTCCACTAACGAATATACATCCAACAAACTCTCACAAGGCTCCACTAACGAATATACATCCAGCAAACTCTCACAAGACTCCACTAACGAATATACATCCA
>CABFVX010008710.1:9529-22441 GCA_902151425.1 Timema shepardi | reverse complement strand
TTCAAACAAATTTGTAGGTTTAATGAATATCATACATTATATTTTTTAGTTTACTAAAAATATAGATATTTTAAACATATTTTCTAGTTTCATAGCTATTAATAGCAGTTATTTCATAGTGGATCAGTTAGCTTAAACGTGAACAACAATAAACAATGTATTACCTATACCTTCAGTGACGTCACGGCCACAAAGATAATTGGTTGAGTCCAGCACAAAAGTTGTGGGTAAAAATTACGTCACAATAAAGTAAAATGGTTGTTTCATCCGCTATGGCTTCGTGGGAGTGACCTAAAAGCGGTAAATATATTAATAATGGACATTCCTACCCTTAACCCCCAATAAAACCGGCCAAAATGTGACGCTAGAATCTTTCGTCTGCTTGCAAGTGAGCGGACAAATTTAATGGTATATTTTTATGTTCTTGTGCAATAACATGTGTTTGGTGAATAAAAGTATATTTATAACATATAGTAGAGTGTCATCTTCCACTGAACTGAAGACACATTTACATTAAAGGTTATGCATTTGTTTGGTAGGAAGTGGTCTGTATAGTTTTCCATCACATGACCACACACGAAGATAAAAATACGGAACCAGACTCACATGCCCTCGACCGGAAATGCGTACCACGATAGATAAACCGTTAACAAAAAGCACACATTTGACGCCAAACAAAATTACTTTGCACCAAAAAAACACAGTAAACATAGTTAAAAATAAAACCACCTTAAAAATATACAAGCCCCAAACAACAATTCAGTTTTAGAGGTGATGTTGTAGAAATAATAAAATATTCAATCTATTGAAATTAGCAGCTAATGCCCTTGTTGTTTACATTAAACCAAGGCTAAAATATATTAAAAATTTGATATTTGCTTATATAATTGTTTCAGAAACATTATTGTATTTTAAACTTTATAGCTAAATTAAAAAAGTTATCTTTAAACTTAATTACATACTATGTTTGAATGACTGTGTATAGTAATTTTACATTAATCTATAATTTAGGTTGTATGTTTGTAGGAAGTATTACAATTTTAGCTTTAAAATCTCATAAGTGTTGAACTTAGTTATGCTCTTCAAGCATTTTATTAACGCATTTATTTGGTTTAACTAATAATACAAAGATATTTCAATAAAATTAGCAAACGGTGTAGAAATACCACATTTTCATTTATATGTGTAAGAGAAAAAGAGATACCCGAATGTTCCCTACTCTCTAATACAATGTTTCTCAGACTAACGATCGAAAATTTTATCCGTATGAGTCCATCCAGTTGTATTATAGAGATCAATGGGCTAAAGTGAATTCAAACGTACGCTGAAAGCAGTACAGTAAATCAGCACCACTTAGTGGTGTAGATGTTCACAAGCTTGAGAAAGTTGGGAGTCTCTGTTTAATCATGATGTATTGAAACGTCAAACAAAAGAACGAAAATATTACAATCAGTTTAAGTTGCTGTATTTAATATAACATTATATGTTTACTTACTGACCAGGTTTGATTTTATCATCGATAAAACTTATCCTTTCCAATATACTGTAGTTTTCCATTATCACTTTTGAGATACGCCATTTTGAGAATGTGTTGTGTTTATATAAAAAAAATAATTTTGTTTGAAAGTTTGCGAATGCTCTGATTGGGTATTCTTGGCCGGTTTTCTGTATAAGCGCTGGAAAAGTTGAAATTATCTCTACTTGGTCAGTGCGGAATATTCTGGCCAAGAGGATTTCTTGTGATTGTATTAGAGCAGTCACATGAACAAATTTCAGCACTGCTCGCGTTTTACAGCAAAGGTGTGAAACCACAATAAAACACAGGTGTAAAAGTCTGCAACAGTTCAGCCAACTGACAAACAATAATAACATTCTGATAAGTTTAGAAACACTGTACATATTATAACGCTTCTATTTTGAATATTAATATTTCTCCAAATGTAAATCTTTATGTTCATGTTTGAGGTGTATTTTTCTATCTCCTATGGTCACACTATCACTAGGGCTCCTGCGTGTGGCATCTTTTAGTCTGGTAATTTAACTTTTTTTATTTCGAATATTTTGTTTTGGATTTGCCTTTTGAGTTTAGCTCCCCTATGACACACTACTCAAGACCCTATATGAAAGTTGATCAGAATTTGAAGCTTTTTAGTTGCACGATTTGCCATAATATGGAAAGCATTTTGATCATTGCAGATAGTTGTGACGTTTAATAACAACAGCTGTTTAGATTTATAATATTCTATTTCTGCACAATAGTTTCACATTTCTAAAATAAAAATATATTAAGTTTAAAGATTGTTTTTAAACTGACGTGTCAACGTTTATACGCCCTCAAATTTCGAGAGACATGATTATGAATAAATACTAGAAATATTTCTGGTCAAATGAACGTTAGAAAAAACATAAAATCTAACGCTAGATTTTGTAAACAAATATTTGACCAGAAGATATTCTACGAGAGTGGATTGTAGCAGACTGTGATGAAATAATTTTGCAAAATGAAAGTGTGCAATTGCTTTATATTATAAGATATATTTTTTTTACTTAATTATTTCTTTTTGTGACCATTGTTTGTAATACAAAATAAATTCTGCTAAATATCCGTTACCACCTCTCCTATGTCGTTGGCTACTTGTATGTTTATTTTTAAATTATAACAGTGATTTTTTTATTGCTTTTACTTTAGACATTATTTATATACCAAAGTAGATTGTCATATTTTTTTAAATTGTGGATGGTGCTCTAGAACAGGTACAAATAATTACTGTATTTTCTTAAACAGCAAATCATTAATAAAATTATATTACAATTTATATTTGCAAGTAAACAGCAAATAAAATCATGCTCTAATCACATCTAGGCCTATTTAATATAATTTTATTTTGTAATATTCAGACCTCTCACAAGAATCAAAATCCAGACGATGGACATTTATTTACACATGAAAGGTTAAAAAGGTAAAGTAATTTGGGGACGATGCTTAAAAATTTTACTCATAAATATTTAACTTATTTTTGTTATATATAAAAAAAATTGATAGTTTTTTATATCAATACACTATAGAGAATCGATATAAACTAAAATTATATTATTTACTTTCGAAATAATTTGACAACATCATAATAAAAAAGGAACACTATTTGTTTATTTTATTTTAATGGCACTTGCCACAAAACTATTAAATTATTCATAGAGGACTGAAACAGCTCACATCATGACATACAAACTCTCTTAATATAAATGTACTACAGCTTGGTGGTAACAATCAATATGTTACTGCAAGTAATATTACTACAGTAATGTAATTAAATCATAATTCGGGAAGATAGATATTATCAATAATTTTCTTGTCACTTAAGTCAAATATAGTATTTGAAAAAATCTACTTGAAGTAGGGAAACAAACCTGGGACCATATTAAAGACGGAAGCATCAAATTTTACCTTTAAATATCAATTTTGGAATAATAAAATGCCATTGACACTTTATAGACTGTCTGCAAGAACAAAACAAGTAAGAGTGAAAGACGAGTGTTATTGATTTGGCTCGATATTGAGCCTTCTGCAAGAGTGTAACCTCTAAGATAGCCTATTCACACCACTCACACTTTTGAGTGTATATTAATATTCTTTTAGATCCACTCAAAAATCACACTTCTCATTCACTCTTCACGTTTGCGTATTTCACTCTTGCAGTCCATATTATCCATTTATTGAAGGAAAGACTCTAATTTTCTTATTCTGACAAATTGCCCTAAATGCTACTTATCAGGATGGATTAGATCAACAATCCTCTCAGATGTTATGAGCTATATGGTAGGACTGATTGATGACTTGGTCCCATCATACATCAATACATGTTTTAAATAATAACTTATAACTATGGTTATTATATCTAATTCTACCCAACAAATAATTACAATATGTTTTATAATAGAGAATATCAAATTTAAATTATCTTAAATCGAAGAGCTAATGATTAATTGTAATTTGTATGGTATCATTTGTTGTGAGCTATTCTTTTAATTCACTAGTAATCACATTCGGGATAGAATAATTGCTGTCTAACAGTAAAATGTAAACTTGGAGGTTCAAACTTTTCTTCAAAATTTAAATTGCGCGCGCTTCTCCCCAACAACACTAACGCCATTTGGCTTCAATGTCTGACAACTGAAACGATGGAGTAGCCAGACCCGTATAACTTAGAATCTGTATTGTAGTAGCTCCTGGAATTTTTTTTATACTTCAGTTTTTTTTTCTCTAGAAGCTTTACTTCTGAGAGCTGGGAATATAATATTATAGAAGAAAGTTTCTGGACTTCCTTATAAGATCACACCAGGTCTAGTCCTTCTGGTCATACTTTAAAACACGCAAATCGTTTGTACCATTATAAAAGTAAATCCTAAAGACTACTTTTTAATTTTCTCATACTAAAGTACTTCAAATACAATAAATATATTCCAGAAATAAGTTTTCATTTAAATTCTACAAAAATATATTGGAAATTTAAAATATTTTCATTATTCGCTGAACCATGGAGGAAGCAGTGTTGGCGTGATTATAATGTGGTAAAAGTGCCATGTTAAAATTCAATTCCTAATATGGGGAATTAAGAGTAATAACAAATATTAATAATATATAGGGTAGTAGAGATATTAAAATATTATTAGAAAATGATGATTTTGGAATACTAACACAACTCCCGTAGAAAGCTTAGAAACTTTAAAACAGATTTAAACTAGAGGGACACACGTACTACAACGAAACCATGTGAAATATTTAAAATCCATTGCGTAAACATGTGTTTTCAGTCTGCATTAAAAAAATAATTGTCTGTCTTTGATAATAAAAGGAATAATCAACAAACTTAATCTCCTTGGAAATGAGTTTTGACTAATAAAGTAAAAACTTCTTATTTATAAATCCTGATGGTAATCATAAGTAGGTACTAAACGTCTCATGTAGCTGGCTTTACTTGAGTAAATTTATAATTTTACCATACTACAAATATCTCCAAAGCATTTCTACTTAAATATCATGGTTGATATACTAGACTGTCAATTAAATGTAAAACAACAGTATTCTGTGGGTAAAAACTAAACAAAGATATGTAAAACTAACCTTGTGTATAATAATCAAAGCATTTTTTTTAATAAAACAAAAAAATTGTGTTAAAAACTGTTTTGATTACAGATTATATTAATTAAGGTGATAGTGTGCTGATATTATATTATGAATCTGCATTATTATATCTGTACACGAAAATAATATCTGTTTGTTTGCGATCCAGTGTTTTTAATGTAAAATGAAACATTAAATTGAATATCTCTACTACCTGATGAAGAAGTCCATGGTTGAAATAAAAGAAATGAGAAAATTATTTTTTTAAGGTTGTCAGCATTATAATAAATTCAAATAAATTTAACAAAGACTCTTCTTTTATAAAATAATAATATGGATTTTAATCTGAATTTAGTACACAGTTTTTTCATTGATACATCAAATATGATGTATTAGAACAAAAGGAAATTGACTGTACCTCAACGCCAAGGATATCAGACAAAAGGATTTTGAGTATTTCAATAGCGTATCTATAAGGTTTGTTCGTTCTTCCTAGAAACAAATTTTGTTGCGCCCGTTGCCTAGCAAAATAAATCTTTGTGGTGTATTCTCCGAGAACTATTAATTACATATGTTTGAGTTTATGAAAAATAAAGTAAATTATATCAACAAATTAAGCGAAAATGAGCAGTGGATGTTTCGGTGGTTGTTTCAGATGTCTAGGCAGGCGTGTCCGAGCAGCGTATTGCAGTATCCGGAAGCGTCTGGCACATGTACGCCGAAATTTACACCACGGTAAGTCACGAACGTGCATCGATAGGAACTTTATCTTTTCTTACTATATTATCTCAGTGCTAGGGAACTCGACAGGCGTGATTACCTTTCAAAGGTAGGATTGTCTGAGTAATAGGGAACTCCAGTGGCGTGATTACCTTTCACAGGTAGGATTGTCTCAGTGCTATGGAGCTCCAGTGGCGTGATTAGCTTTCACAGGTAGGATTGTCTCCGTCAGGTAGGATTGTCTCCGTGCTTCGAACCCTAATCTCCCCACGCTCGAGAGTTAACACGAGAGAGGCACGTCAGACCACGCTGCAGCAGAAGAGGATCCTATCTTAACTAGGTATAATAGGACAGCGTGGAAACAATGACCTAAGCTTAATTTATTTATGCGCATAGTACGAATATGTGCTCTAAATAAAAAAATAATTTCCTTTCAATATTTGGAGCATTTTATTTACGAATGGACTCCATACTGCTCTTTTATTTTACTAATGGTATTTACTATTAGTTTATTAATTAACAATTTGTATCATAGAACGTCTTAGAAATTGACTTAATTCAATATAATAACCAACACCCAGTTTTTCAGATGTCTATTCATCTGTACGAAAGGGGATTAGCTAATTTCATTATTGACTTTCGTATCATGCTGGGAACTTAGTCCATAAAACTCGACTCACAAGAGAGATAAATTATTTACTAGCTCAAGATAGAGAGAGGGTGTATTGAGAAGGACTGGATAGAGCTAGTTCAAGATAGGGATAGGTTGTATTGAGGTGGACTGGATAGAGCTAGCACAATATAGGAATGGAGTGTATTGAGGGGGACTGGCTAGAGCTAGCACAATATAGTGATAGGGTGTATTGAGGGGGACTGGATGGATCTAGTTCAAGATAGGGATAGGATATATTGTGGAGGAGTGGATAGAGCTAGTTCAAGATAGGGATAGGTTGTATTGAGGTGGACTGGATAGAGCTAGCACAATATAGGGATAGAGTGTATTGAGGGGGACTGGATAGAGCTAGCACAATATAGGTATAGGGTGTATTGAGGGGGACTGGATGGATCTAGTTCAAGATAGGGATAGGATATATTGAGGAGGAGTGGATAGAGCTAGTTCAAGATAGGGATAGGGTGTATTAAGGTGGACTAGATAGAGCTTGCACAATATAGGGATATGGTGTATTGAGGGGGACTGGATAGAGCTAGCACATTATAGGGATAGGGTGTATTGAGAGGGACTGGATAGTGCTAGCACAAGATAGGGATATGATGTAATGAAGGGGACTGGATAGAGCTAGCTCAATATTGAGATAGGGTGTATTGAGGGGGACTGGATAGAGCTAGCTCAATATTGAAATAGGGTGTATTGAGAGGGACTGGATAGAGCTAGCTCAATATTGGGATAGGCTGTATTGAGGGGGACTTGATAGAGCTAGCTCAATATTGGGATAGGGTGTATTGAGGGGGACTGGATATAAAATGGGGTTATTTCAATTAACGAAAGAGAGTGCAAAACACGAAAAGAAACTGAGAAGTTGACCCGCGGTGGTGAGGCACGTCCACCTTTGAGAAAAACACTTTTCCAACTAAAAAGGAAACGCGCGTAAAAAAAACAAGAGAAAGCAATTGTACCACCCTTACAAAACATAATTAATGAAATAATGGGCGGTAGACAGAAAAATGTGATAATTATATAAATTAATAGTGAATGAGCATAAGAAATATTTAATTAAGTAAATAAAATTTAAATGTATACTAAAATAATAAAATATAAATTAATAAATACTTAACATACCCAATGATTGTATTCTAATATAACATTACGACATTTTCACAGTGAACCTTATATACAAATTTAATTTGCGTATATAATATCAAATCAACTATTAATTAATTACATAAAACCTATCGATGAGTCGAATCATTATATTTATTCCATCAGCTCCAACAGCCCCCGACTTGTATGTTTACTTGATATGCGAAATAATTTATGAGTAACTCTGTACCGGGTTGACAGGCAGTAGAAGGCCGCATGTGAAAAGATCGCATTATAGTTCATTTTGTTGCCGTGGCGCTTCTTCAAGCTTCTGTTGTAGTCGGTGTTGTACGTGGAGTTAAGGTTACAAGTAATTGTTAACGTTTGTGTTCCCCGCTTGTCCGGTATTTTAACCCTGGTCTCCGTGGACAATGGGTGATGTTATCGGACAACATGGAAGAGAGGGTATTCCGTCATAACAATGAGAAAATGTGTATTCTAGCGATACACCACTAGGATAAAAAGAAGGTTGTACATGAATGATAGCTCCCTATCATCAACCGACTGAGCGATATTCTCCGTGGGTAGAGAGATCTAAATCTAAATTACATTAAGCCTTCTTCATATACAAATCAATAATAATAATAACAATATTTGTAGTCTTAATTACATCCTTCGTAGCCCAGTTTGTGGAAAGATTATCCAGTACTAATGTACCGTAGTCCAAGGGACGTCCGAATGTACTAATAGTACATCATTTCCGTGGAGGCTCTTTCCATGTTTTGATGAGATGAGGTGATGGTGATAGTATGAGGGTGATAGCGAGTATGATGGTGATAGTGAGTATGAAGGTGATAGCGAGTATGAAGGTGATAGTGAGTATGAGGGTGATAGCGATTATGAGGGTTATAGTGAGTATATGGTTGATAGCGAGTATTAGGGTGAAATTTGAAACTGATTTTACAACAATTGAGAAAGTATTAACACTAAGAGTTTGGCATTTAACCCACATAATATCCATGGAAACAACGTTATTTATCTAAATAGAGATCACAGTTCTGATTTGGATATAATATTATGAGATATTGGTTATCTTTATAATTATTATTTAAAACTGCTCTCTGATACATACCACTGTAGGTACTTTGTTCCTTAAACATCGTGCTAGAAATTTAGAAGAAATAGTAATCATAATTGAATAAGATATGTTATTTGCTGAGAATCAATTTTGTTGCAACTGTCTTCTAATTGGTGAGTTTTAAATAAACTAGTTCAAAGTGATTATTTTATAATTTAATATTCAATTAACCTATGTATTCAGCTGGTATAAACGTTCATTAATAGAATGCCGGGAAATTAATAGGCTGTATATTACCCCTTTAACCAGACACGTATAGTTTGATATTACTCAGTTGTCTCCGAACTAAAGGGCTTTTCACAGGATCACTGACCTCGTCAGTCCTGGTACCTCTAGGAACAGTTCGAGGTATTCTATATTACGTTATTCCACTACATTCCTACATAATGAAAATGCTATACCTCACCGAAAGTTATTTGTATATTAAGAGCCCCCAAACCCCAAGTTAAGGAGACCTAGATTTATATTTCCTATATTTTACTATTTAGACTCTATGGGTTTATTCCTATATCTGCTTTACTTTAACCCCAAGTATGAACTTATTTCAATTTTCTACTTGACGGGCAGTAATTTATTCTATTAATTTTGAAAATTTGGTTTTCACTCCATTTGCAAATACTTCATGTTGAAGTGATTATATTTTTCTTAAGTGTGTGTAGACAACATATTAGGAGATAAATTTTATAAACCTATAAGTTTTGGAAATTTCAAATCACTCCCATTTCATCGACACCCAATTAAAGAGTTTAAATATTTGAAAATTATTTTGATTAATCCCAATACATGTCACGCAAATTTTAATTAGTTTATTTGACCTAAAATATTTTTTTTATGTTGCTATCTCCCCTGTCCTGCCATTTTCCCAGGGTCCCGTTTTAAAATTTGAAATTGTCATACTATTTATTTTATTTGGAGTATTACCTTTACCTTCCTGCCGAGTTTTAAATTGTAAGTAGTTGTATTTATTAGTTTTATAAGTTTGAAATATCATCTCCAAGTTCACCAATTTCTAATTTGAAATTTCAAACTTTAAGAATTGTTTGAATATCTGGAGCGATACCTGCCTGCCAGATTTCAATTATTTACATTCAGCGATAAATTTTTCTTTTAACATACTCACTCAAAAACCATTGAGACATGCTGCTCCAAGCTTTATGTATTAATATAATGTTACTAAAGTGTTGAGAAGGGTGGTTGTTTTCTTAAAACAAGAGGGAGCTTTGGGTTTGTTAAAGGTCAATAGCTATATAAATGCATTCATATTCGTCACAAGATTGGTTAAGAAATATAAACTTTTCATACATATAAATAAGACATAGAAAAACAGTTTTCAAAACACTTCTAGAATAATTTTAGTAAAAACTTCTCGTTTTGAATCTGACAATAGTATAAAATTTTAACAATACTAAGAATGTGATTAAATTGATTAATGTTATGGAAAAAAGTCTATGTTATTATTTATTATTATAAAATTACTTAAAATAGTTCACAATTAATTTTCATTCAAATAATTAGCTTAGGAGTAATAATATTTTTGAATGCTATAAAAGTCATAAGAAAATATTTTTGATGTACAATAAGTTTAGTCTGAAAAGTACCATTCTTACTTGAACATAATTCACTATGACCCAAGATATTTATCTACATTATATTATGATATTGTTCGTCTAGACCACATCAGTCGTAACCCAGCAGTGGAAATATTGTCCAGTACTAAAATAACGTAATAATCGTACATTATCTCCGTGGATCTTTCCATGTTCCTTTGAAGTAAGGTGGTGGTTATAGTGAGTATGATGGTGATAGTGGTGAGGGTGATAGTATGATGGTGATATTCTGTATGGTTGTGATAGTGAGTATGAGGGTGATAGTGAATATGAGGGTGATAATATGATGGTTATAATGAGTATAAAGGTGATAGTAAGTATAGGATGATAATATGATGGTGATGGTAAATATGAGGATGATAGTGAGTATGAGGCTGTGGAACCAGTGGAAAAACTTAAACCTAGCTTAATCCTAAATAACCAAATCATGCTTACAGTTGGGCTAAGTCTCCTTCCATATTACCAACAGGGAATCGAATCCATTACCCCTAAACTAGTAGCCGTGTGCAATGACAACTACACCATGGGGCTGGTTTCAACAATAAATACAAATAAGCATAGACGGTATACTTACGAAAACTCATTGTTAAGGTAGAAACATATTCACTTATGTGGTTTTTTGTTCCTAATTATCACAAATCCTGAAGGAATATATTAAGGCAATAATCTATCAACGAATAAAGTATCCAATTATTTTTTACCAACAAGGGTTGAGTTGTGTTTTTGAAAGCCATGTTACTGATATTGATACCACTGTGGTTATTTTATTAATATTAAGTATTTTTTACTGTTTATTGTTATGCTCTTAGTTCTTAATTTTTCATTTTATGTTTTTCCTAATTTTACATTGGTTTTCCTCAGACCTAATGATGGCGTTTATGCACCAAAACATGTAGTCTGTCAACGGGCCCTCTGTCATCCAAGGCTTAAGGAGAGGAATTAAAACCATCTAAGGAACACTTATATACTCAACAACTTTTCTGTATCAATTTTTTCATTCTACATAATTTAGATACTTTTCCAAGTCCTCACTTATAACTATCGTCTTTAACCTATAGTAAATAATTTTTTGTATAATTTCGCTGTTTACTACCATTGGTAAAATTTTTAACTTTTCCTTTTGAAAACTCTGGATCTATCGTAATATTATATTTAAACTCAATGTTAACTTTTTCACTATAATTGTATATCTTACTTAGTAATGTTTTATTCATTAACATGTAACCTTAGAATATGAAATATTTATTTGTATATATTGTCTAATTTTAATATGTTACTTGTATTTTATCCTATTTCATATTTAGCATGTTCTTGTTCTACTTATTTCACATACATTAATAAGAATTATAAGTTAATGTTTTTGTTATAGGTTTGCCATTATTCTATTCATTATATCTTTTCTCCTATATATTGTAATATGTATTATTCAGACTTGTTACTATTCCTAACAATTCAATCTCTTATAATCTCAATAAGGTTTTCTCTGATTAAAAATATGTTTCTATTTTTAAATTTTTCCTTATATTACATATAAAATATATATTTTCACTTATAATCATATCCTTTTGTTATTGTTTATTGGGTGTTCCTTGAATAATTAATTAGTATCATTTAATAATAATTATCCTCAATTCAACCGATCGTAATCAAGCCCCAATCTCCTTGTTTTCGACAAACTAGCTCAACAAGAAAATAGCGCTTTCGATCATAGAGCCACCGAAGCGCTAGTTGCTCTACGACTGAGCTATCTAGGATGTATCACATTCATTCATTCTTACCTCATATTTGATTATTGAGTCTGTTATGGACGTGTGGAAACGTCGGCTACATATGTGCGATCAATATTATGTGAGTGATCATACTTGAGTCACCTGACACTTAGGAGGACTGTAATGCAACCAAGTATGCGATACTAATTGTAATATTAACGTGAAATTAAAATGAATATCTAAGCACATTACAAACTAAGACTCAAGACTCAGTCTTAAATTACGAATGAAAATGACTCTCAACAAAAGATAAATCTCGGTCAGCTAAATGGTATAGTATTAACGTTCTAAGCTAAAGGTCCCAGTCTCGATTCCTGTGCATGCATGATTTTTCCTTTAATTTAAATTAAATGAAATGCGATCCTTTCAGTACGGAAAGTGATGTAATTACAATTATTTTCATCTTATGTTTATATTCATATGCAAGATTTCTCAAATGTATTGAGCCAAATCGCATATAACTATGTAGATATAAAGTAAGCAACTGTCTCACCTTGTATTTTCCCAACCTCGACAGTTTAGTGGCCGATAATGTAGTTCCCTGCAATTCGTTACCCGCGAATGCAAGTGTTCTATGTCCAATTTTTCACTTTTGTGTAAAAGAGCATTGAAGTTTGACCTTGTGTATAAAACCAATGTTACTAGAAGACAACTCGAGCTTGTATCTTCTTATGTAATTATTTAATAGTCTCAATTTCACCACAGGTGGATCATATGCATTCTAAATAAACGTATACACCAAATATCTCAAATTTAACCATTTTGGAGATAGAACACTTGCATTCTCGGGTGACGAA
>CABFVX010008709.1:11982-22446 GCA_902151425.1 Timema shepardi | reverse complement strand
CTAATGATAAAAATGGATAAAGCCTTTCACCCTCCAGATCCTATTTACACGAAATTAAAAAATAATGTGATATTCGACGTGATGACAGAATACTTGGATATTATTTAAATATTAGTTCTCGTATTTTAGCACAATTTTTCTATTCATCGGTGTTTGTTTGTTTTTTATTCCGGACTATGAATTTTATTTTATAATATTTAACACCGCGTCTTACTACCCGTTCGGGTTATACGCTCTAAGTACTAATTACTCTAATGGATTAGGAATTGGGAAGGTTGGAATAGAGGAAATGAACCCGCATTTGCGTGGAGGGAGAGTGGAAAACCATTTAGAAAAACCCACCCTCAGTTCACCCGACCGAGATTCGAACCTCGATCTCCCCGTCCTCAACAGTCGAGCTTCAACACGACAAGCGCGTTAGCCAACTACGCCACCGAGGCGGGTCGGACTATGAAAAATGAATCTATTACTGGTGAACAAGAATTGTCCTTTCACAATAGGCGAGTTTTTGTGATTGACTTGGGTCACGTCTCGGTATCGAGGGTTTTGCGACCAAGTGGTCCTTACCAAGGCGGAGCACAAACACCATTTTGAGATGGGTTTTTTCCAAACAAAAATGGCGGTCGGGGTGGAGTAGAGATATAACAGCTGGTATGTGAATTTATGTAATCCTATTACACGGTGTCTACTCGACTTGGACCGATTAAATCCCCGACCATTTCCCTGATTATTTCCTGAAATTCCCGACTAAAAATTATGTCACATCCTTCTAATTTGCCCCCTCTTTCCTCGTTTTTCTATTATTCTTTTTTTTAATGAATAATAATTTTTAAAACTTAAATAAACATGTTTCTTAAAATGTGTATTTACATTGTTAACTAGGAATTATAAAATATATTACACAGGTACAGGTCCAAACAAACAAAAAACTACAGTTTGAATAACATTATTATATTTCATATTTTGAGAAAAACAACATTTTCCCATATTTTTGTTGTAATTTACCAAATTCCCGACTTATTCCCGTTTTTTCCCGATCACTTCAAATTCCCGTTTTCCCTGATCTTCCAGGATGGTGGCCACCCTGTAATACTTTTATTGAAAATCGACGCAAAATGAGCTATTTAATTTTATTCTTAGTTAGATTTAGGCATAATTTGACTAGTCCTAATATTTACACACACCATATCAAGCTAAACACAGCTCCCCAAAAATAACCTTAATAAAACATTAGGTACGTATGTATTATTAAATAGGCCTACATCATACAGTACTTTCTTTCTTTTATCCATAACTAAACGGTTTTTAAGAACCTACAGTAGCCTCGTGGCTTCTTTGGTGCTGACTGACAGCTCATAGATCACTTCTGACAGTCAACATTTAGGTATAATACCTAAATTTTGACCGTCAGAAGTGACAGCTGTTAAACACATGTTTTTTGCAGATCATATGGTTCGGCGTAGGGATACATAATTTGGTCTGATAACTTTTCAAAGCCGTCAACTGTGAGCTGTCATTCAGCACCAAAGAAGTCATGAGGATACTGTACCTACTGTTATGTATTTCTAGCTAGTAATTATTGATGTCCATTTTAATTTACAAAATCTTAAATAAAATCCACAGACTACAAAGTTATACTCGTTTAAATCTAACATAAGAAGTGATGCTGTTTAGAAATTTGCGCACAAATTCTCGCCTCTTTGGTCGTGACCATATTCATTATTAGCACCGCGTCTTACTAACCGTTCGGGTTATACGCACTTACGCTAATGTGTAATGGTAGGGTGATTGTGAGATGAAATTATTCACAAGATGTCTTGTCAGAGGTGAAGGAAGGGTTTGGTAATCAGATAAATCTGTGCCGGAACCGAGGATTGAACCCCGGACCCACAGCACAGAAGTCTGACACCTTACCCCTAGACCGCCAGGTCACCCGTAACCATAATGTTTAGTCCGGTCAAGGAAAGCGTTACCAAACCGAGCTCAGGTATTGTCTCGGTCATAAACATCTCGTTAACATCGATACCAGGTTAACCACGAAAAGAACGCCTAGTGAAAAAAAATTAACGGCCAATATACGCAGCATCTTGTCTATTCTAGAATAATCAAGACTTTTTTTTAAGTCGTGAACTGATAGTCATTCAGTCGACTCATAAAGTGCACGTCAAATACACTAGGAAAAAACGATTAATCTAATAAAAAATCACCCGCCTCGGTGGCGTAGTTTGCTAACGCGCTAGTCGTGTTGAGCTTCGACTGCTGAGGACGGGGAGAGCGAGGTTCGAATCTCGGTCGGGTGAACTGGGGGTGGTTTTTCCTAAATGGTTTTCCACTCTCCTTCCACGCAGATGCGGGTTCACTTCCTTTAATTCAACCCTCCCAATTCCTAATCCATTAGCGTAATTAGTACTTAAAGCGTATAACCCGAACGGGTAGTAAGACGCGGTTCTATATTATATTATATTATATTATATTATAAATAAAAAATCCCTAGCGTCGACCCCAAACAGAGCCATACCATCCGCCGTCAGTTGGCGAAGATAGTGCCAAATTATGCAGATAGAGGGTGTCATGTGGTCAGCACAACTAAAGCCTCTGGCCGTTAATCTCAGTTTTCCAGACAGGAGCTGCTACTTATTTATTCAAGTAACTCCTCATCGATCCTCAAGAGGCCGAGTTGACCCCGTTACAGAACCACTGCTTTAGAGAAAATCTGGAAGCGCTGGGTATCGAGCCCGGGACCAATGACAAGGGGGGGGGGGGAAACACAGGCATGGCAAAGTTTAGTAGGCTTTCTTGAATTTTGAGATTAAAAATGGAAATTAGGCAAGTTACTGATCAAAGAAATGGATATTTATTGGCCCTTGTGACCACAGGTGTTGTGTACTCCGGTATCTCGCATTTCGTCAAGACTCAGGTAAACTTAAAACCCACCGGGATTCAAACCAGCTAATTATGTTTACATGTTTCAAAAGTCTTCTCCATCCAGAATCCTACTATATTTGTAATTATATTGTAGAGTTCTGGTAGAAAGACACGTTTGGATTATTTTTTTTACTGTTTAGCTAACAGTATTAATATTATAAAAAAAATAGCACCAAGTCTTACTACCCGTGTGGGTTGTACGTTCTTTACTTTACTATTAGTATTATTTCATAGGAATATTATCTATGAAAAGTGACAATTGCAGACCATATAATTTTACACAAAAATACATTAACCTTTTTTAAATAAATAAATATATATATAATATACCTATGAAATAATACTAATAATAAAGTAAGAAATGTACAACCCACACGGGTAATAATACGCGGTGCTAGAAAAAATTAAAATATGAGCACTGTTAGCTAAACAGTAAAAAATATATATATATACTCGTTTTTTTCAAACGTGTATATATATACACACACGTTTGGAAAATATATATATTTTTTATAAATATATATATATTTTTTATAAATATATATATATATATATATATATTTTTTATAAATATATATATACATTTTATATATATATATATATTTTATAAATGTATAATTATATTTTATAAATATATATTTTTTATATAAATATATATATTTTTAAATAAATATATATATTTTTAAATAAATATATATATATTTTTTATATAAATATATATATATATATTTATATAAATATATATATCTCTCAATTTTAATTGTAAAAAAAAATCTTCCTTCCCAAATTGCATTGTACAAAGATGGTTTTGTTCACGACTATACGCCACGCAAGGGTTGTACACCCCCCTCCCCCCTTCCAATAGTCCGAGGACTTTGCAAGCCTATAAAGTGAGGCTCTATGTTACCTGCAGTGCGGTAACGAGAGGGGGTGGAGGGGGTTGGACATGTAAATTATTGATGTAGATTTTAATTCTCGTAGATCCAGTAGAAAGAAGAAGCAAGGACGAAGTAGAAGTTACGTAGAGATATAGGGCGCTCCGCTTTTACGATGGTTTCCGCCATCCTTGCTTCCTTCCCCCCGGGGCGGAGGAGGTAAATATTGAAAAATGCTACCGACAAGGTTAGATGTTGTTAGCACGCCTGACCTATACAAGAGACCAGATTCGACCCTGGTGGAACGCATAACGAAACCTCCGGCCATCAATCTCAAAGTTTTATAGACCGGATCCGCTTTTTATTATTATTATTATTATTATTATTATTATTATTATTATTATTATTATTATGGGTTGAGTTGACCCCGTTTCGGAACCCGTCGCTTTACATAAAGTCTTGACGCACCAAGGATCGAACTTAGGACCTCTGACCACTAGACCAAAGCGGCGGCCACATAGATACACCCTTAAAGATGGTCAAAATATGCCCTAAAACTGAAAGAACCCGAAATATGCGGTTATATGTAAAAATGAAGTAGTTTATGTATTTTTAATTTGGAAGCATAAAAATGTGCTAATATCATTATAGAATTATTATTACTATTATTATTATTATCATCAGCATCGCGTCTTACTACCCGTTCGGGTTATACGCACTTACGCTAATGTGTAATGGTAGGGTGATTGTGAGATGAAATGGAGGACCTACAGTTTAACGTGGATTCCGAACCACGGTGGAGGCCTGGCATTCCTCACATTCACAAGATGTCTTGTCAGAGGTGTAGGAAGGGTTTGGCAATCAGATAAATCTGTGCCGGGACCGAGGATTGAACCCCGGACCCCCAGCACAGAAGTCCGACACTTTACCCCTAGGCCGCCAGGTCACCCACCCACTAATATCTTGATTTTTCAAAATACTATAATGTCGATTCACCCTTAGCCTTGTTCCTGTTTATTTTCCCCAAATAGCAACATCCCACCCAATAAAAGAAACGCTACACCCGCGACTTGAAGGTCCGACATTTCAGCTAGAAATGAGAGAATACCGGACACTGTCGAGACGAGAATTCGCCGCCTTAAGATTGAACAACGTAGTAATCAAAATACATTCTTCATCAAAATGACTAAATGTAAAGTCGTGTAACTTATGTTTAGAACACGATTATTTAAGATTGGTGTTTTTTTTAACACCGCGTCTTACTACCCGTTCGCACTATACGCGTCTATGTTCTAATTACACTAATGTGTTAAGGATAAGGAAGGTAGAATTTTAGAGTAGGTGTACCCGCATTCACGTGGAAGGAGAATGACTCCCCCCCCCCCAGTACNCCCCCCCCCCCAGTACACCCGACCAAGATTCCAAACCTCGATCTCCCCATCATCGGCAGTCTAGTCTAACACGAGAGTAGCGCGTTAGGACACGCGGCCAATGAAGCGGGTGAATTGTGTCGCTTCACAACCCTTGTTTAAAGGGTAGTAAGACATATTTTAGGGGGTTCGGGGGGGTCAGGTGGGCACATCCCCCGATTCCCGGAGGCAAGAATAAATTCTAAATAATAAACGGTTCTACAAGCTCTCTGAAGTGTTTTTTTATGGCAACATAACCTTCTAATTTCTACTTTTACCTTAATGTTGATATTGTTTGAACTATAATAGAGCCAAATAAATTTTGTTCATAAAATTTCGGTGCGGGGGGAAGGTTTGAACACCCCCCCACCAAATAATAAACCTGACTACGGCCTTAAGCGTGCTTAGTTCTTAAGTTCACTTTTTCGTCTATCTAAACACCTACAATTTTAATCTCTCAGTTAAATGTCCCTAATTAACAAATATTCCAGTATTTTTACTAAATTTTGGAAAAGTCTGTATTTTCCCGGTTCTTCAGGTGCGTAGCGACCTTCCCCGAGGACCTTCTGGACTCTGTAACTAACACCCGCACCCGATCTGTCCCTGTTCAACGTCCACGATAAGGGACTTGAGCCACACACTCCGGAACATGAAGGGTCGACCCGGCGGTGTTTCAGACAGCTTTCAACACACACCCACCCCTCCCTGTAAGAGAAGTAGATATGATCGTAAGACAGCCCTCTGGGTTCGAACCATGTCTTCCTTGACCATGACTTGTCATTTTTCCGTCAGTCATCGACCACGGGAAGGTTTAGCCTGCAGCTAAACCCAACTTCAGGAGACTATACTTTGTTTAATTCAGGTCAATGCGGGCTATTTTCGACTCTGGGCCGGCTATATGCGTGGCTTTTCTATCCGAGACTAGAGCTGCGTACTGTATGTGCGACACGAGAAGACCCTCATAGCTATTGTCTGTTCAACACGAGAATACCCTCATGGCTGTCTAACACGAGACTACCCTCGTGACTATTGTCTGCTCAACACGAGAATACCCTCGTGGCTATCGTCGAAGGGAATTATTGATATGCGATGTCACCAGGAGTATATATGAATTTGTCAAGTCAATAAACTTGAAACTTTATCTAAAAAAGATATTAAACATTCAATTGTGTTAGTTATCTATATTAAGTCACATCTGTTTTCGTCTATTAAGAGTAACACTAGTTCGAACCCACATCGGTGTGAAAGGCCGACCGAGACGTCAGGATCATCTTGTTTAGGTTTATTAATGGCAGGAAGGTCGGGCGGGATCCCAGCTGGGTAGGCTAATGTTGGGTTGGGTTTTCCCCCCTAAATATTTCCTTAATGTCCCTCAGCCGAAATGCCAGTACACTGCTTATAAATTATATCTTCCTCGGTCCCGGCACAGATGTACCTGATTACCAAACCTTTCCTTCACCTCTGACAAGACATCTTGTGAATGTGAGGAATTCCAGGCCTCCACCGTGTGTTCGGATCCCACGTTAAACTGTAGGTCCTCCATTTCATCTCACAATCACTCTACCATTACACATTAGCGTAAGTGCGTATAAACCAAACGGGTAGTGAGATGCGGTGCTACAAGAAAAGGAATTGAAGCAGCATTCGCTTGGAAAAAGGATGGACAACTGTGAGAACTTAGGTCCCCGACCTTTGTAATCGGAATCAGACACGCCATTTGGACACGCGCTAGTGCAAATTTGCTTGTGTGGCCTCCTATTTTTGAATTTGAAAAGATGGTTCACATGAGAGCCCTTTTTTTTATTCTATCCGTACTATTCTTAAATATACATTCATAAAGGTAGAATCGAGAGGATATGTATCATCATTTACGTGAAAGTGAGAGTGAGAAAACATTTAGTAAGACACACCTAGCCGGGATTTGAGCCCCGACCTTCTAGTCACCAGATAAACCAGAGAGAGAGGTTGACGACGCCTTAACCGTCGTGCCCAGTCGACGAGGAGCACCATCCGATGTCGTCATCTAGACCCCGTTTAAGTGCCTCAACAAGACCCACCAGAGACGTCATGACAGCCACGTGTCAGCTCGGACTGTCAACAGTTCGATTATTGGGAGGATGGTCTCGTCCGATTGACCAGTCAGGGGTGAGGGGACCGGGGAACATTTGACCAAAACATCTTTTGTTTTCTATCACCGCGTCTTACTACCTGTTCAGGTTATACTCACTTAGGCTAATGTGTAATGATAGAGTGATTGTGAGATGAAATGGAGGACCTACAGTTTAACGTGGGATCCGAACCACGGTGGAGGCCTGGCATTCCCCACATTCACAAGATGTCTTGTCAGAGGTGAAGGAAGGGTTTGGTAATCAGATAAGTACATGATAATTACTCTGATGGGGTATGGATTAGAAAAGGAAGCATTTTAGAGGTAATATACCTGCATCTGTGTGGAAATAGGGGAATTTAGGGAAAATCATCCTCAAATGATCCAACCGGTAATAAAACCCCGATCTCCGCATCATCAGAGGTAAAGTCTTAACATGAGTGTGACCACCGAAAAAGGCTCCTTGGTAATCATTCTTTACGGTATATAAATAATTATTACTGATCTGACTTCGATCTCGGTGGTTTTGGGGTAAAACGCTCACTTCAAGAACCGATATTTATAGGGTTCAAACCCAGCCGGGGTAAACGGATTTTTTTCTCGAGTGATAAAGATTTGTAACACAACTTCCTTCGGAGGGGAAGTAAATAGGTCGGTCCCATGTCGATAAAGGTATGTAAAAGAACCTTAAAAGGTATGTGAAAATACCTTTAACGGCAACATTGGTAGGCCCTTTCGACCTCACTCATAGAAATTATCGTGTGCTGATAATAAATTATTATATTTTATTATTTATTATAGGTGACCTGGCGGTCTAGGGGTAAGGTGTCAGACTTCTATGCTGGAGGTCCGGGGTTCAATCCTCGGTCCCGGCAAAGATTTATCTGATTACCAAACCCATACTCCACCTCTGACAAGACGAGTATTAATCACAACTTGTGAATGTGGGGAATGCCAGGCCTCCCACCGTGGTTCGGATCCCATGTTAAACTGTAGGTCCTTCATTTCATCTCACAATCAACCTACCATTACACATTAGCGCAAGTGCGTATAACCCGAACGAGTAGTAAGACGTGGTGCTAATAATAATTATTATTATTTATTATATACCTCGAATAAATGATAAAATGTATGGCCTACTTTTCTCTGCCGAATATTTTAGGGGTTAATTTGGTGTACGTTTGTTTTATCCAGGGTTTTAAGATAACATAACTTTTTTTTAATACATACTTGGTAAATTATATATCCTGCTCAAACAAAGGCTTAAGTACAGTTTGTATGCCCATCTAACTACCAACTCAATTAAACAACCACTGTTCCATACTTTTATAATGCTCATTAAAGAATCACAATAAAATTCTAGGATTAAGTAAACACATAAAAGTGTTTTTTCTACTACATTTTATATTATCATACTTAAAATATACCCACACAGATTCTATATAAGTTTACAGGCTACACAAAGTTGAGAGAGAGCAAACGTAATAAGATCAATAGAAGGCAATAAAATGAATGCAAACCCACTCGTAAAGAAAACCTCACAAATAAGAACATAATAGGGTCTACATCATTTCGTTTGCATTCAGGTTTCAAATCCTATTAACCATTTAACAACCACACAGCTTTATAATAATTACTCATGTAGTGGTACTATTGGTTTTATAAAACTCGGCATTAAACAAAAACATGTCCAGGAGGAATGAAACTTAAAAGAGCGTTCATCGTATCAGTCCCAGCTCGTCTCCCGGCTCGCGTGAGGTTTGGGTAAAAGAAAACACCTACGATTTGACAGAAATGTGTGGAGTACATTCGTATTTGAATGATTACTGGACATTTTCCGCGGTGACGATGGGGGACAAAGCGACAAAGTTTCTTGTTAATAACTACAATATGGAAGATGTTTATTTAATTCGATTCATAGATTCGCAAGATGTAAAGGTTTTTTGCTTTCTAATAGTATTGAATATAAAATAGATAAGAGAGAGACTTTTCACTTGATACATAAAAATTCAAAAATGAAAGATACAACAAGGGGATTCGAGCCCCCAAGATCACAAATAATTTTAATAAAACTATAAATAATATTAAGTAGAATTAAAATATTTGTCAGCGAAAATTTGTCGAATGCAGAGGCTATATTAATTTCAAGTCCAAGCTTATGACTTAAGCCTAGTATTTAAAGGGTTTACCAATCGACCCAAAATTAGCAACTGGAAAAATAAAATAGCGAAAATAATAGTTTTAATACTATGTATTCAAGGACACTTTTATTATAGAAGTCGGTACATTTTATTATATTATACTACTATAAAGACACACGGCTGACTCACTCACTGACATTAATGTTTACCCACTTCCAGATGAGATAGAAACTTGAAATTTGGCTAACTTATAGCTTCTAGCCTGTAACCGACTGGAAATTTTCAAAAATCTAAAAAGAAAAATTTAACCTCTGAAAAAAATAATCAAAATGTCGGAGCAACTTTAAAGTCGGTGCGGACCTTTCTTTGGAGGTCTCTTGTGGCTAAACGGTAGGCCCTATCAAATAACGGCTCTGGAATTATATTAGTTTACATCCATTTGGAAAGAAAACCCAGTGGGGGTTTGGGGGCGCAGCCCCCAACGAGCAAAGCGAGTAGATACCATAAAACTGTCGTCAACGAACTTTTTGGACTCGCGATCAACCTTTACATTTATCAAAGGTCCCACGTAAATCCTTCGTCTCTCCACTCTACTTTTAATTCTTTTTTTTTTACTATACTGATATTTATTCCTTAAATTCAACCTTTCCTCCAATACTTATGTCCCTGCCTTTATAAAAAAAATGTACACTCCGTCGGTCCTGAACGGTAACAGTCTTACCTCAACAGGTTACACTATGGTCCTATCTTACAAGCGGTTCCATAGTGGAATTATGCACGGTAAGTTTGCCTTTTCGTGACGATGTCAGTTTTCTTTCGGGCGATCGACGTGTTACCGACCCCTGCTATAAAACAACTACCAATAGCATTTAATTTCCAAAAATTGTCTCGGTCTTCGGTGGTCATGGTGGCTATCCCCGCCCCCACCACACCCCTTTCCAAGCTAAGCTCCATCCCTTACGATTTAACTCTGGCTAAATTCTTGATTAAATGCTTCCCCCCCCCCC
>CABFVX010008709.1:0-11335 GCA_902151425.1 Timema shepardi | reverse complement strand
TCAGCACTGAGTAGACCCTTCTGAACAAATGTTACACGTTGCTAGTACTAGAGTCTTGGCTGTTCAGCACTGAGTAGACCCTTCTGAACAAATGTTACACGTTGCTAGTACTAGAGTCTTGGCTGTTCAGCACTGAGTAGACCCTTTTGAACAAATGTTACACGTTGCTAGTACTTAAGATCACAATAATAATATGTAAACAAGTATTTTTTAGATCTGCTTCAGTGGCTGCAAACGTCTAACGCGTTATTCTCGCGGTAGACTAGACTGGCAATGAAGGGGAGATCAAGGTTCAAATCTTGGTTAGGTGTACTGAGGATGGCTTTTCCGAAATGGTTTTCCCCTCTCCCGCCACAAAAATGTGGGTACACTTTCTATATATATAACCTTACTAATCCCTAAAACCATTAGCGTAATTATTACGTATTAAAACCAAAGGAAAGTTTTTCAAAACAACGTAAATACATACACAAACTCACAAAAGATTTTTTTTTAAATAAAACATTTAAATCAAATTATAATTTTTATTTATTCGTACCTATGTTAATATATAAATACAATCAGGAACTTAGTGAAGTCGTCTTGAGTATATTTAATAACTAATTAACTAAACAAGTCTCATTTTTGAACTTTTTTAAAATTTTCTTTTATGTTTTCGAAGGAAGTGATCTACTACGCCTGTTACCTACCAATACTGACGTACGCTGCAGGAACGAGGGTAATGGAGGAATGGGATGGAAGCAGAATTTCAGGAGAGTGAGAGATATTTCTGAGAAGCAGGATCGGTGTGACAAGATGTGACAGGATGAGGAATGAGAGAGTAAGAGGAATAGTAGAGGGAGAGTCAGAACAGGACAGGATAGTAAGGTGGAGGGAGAGAGGTGGGGGGAGGAATGGAGAGGGAAAGGATGACCAGGAGGATATGAAGGTAGAGAAGGGGGAAAGACCAGGAGGATATGGAAGTAGAGAAGGGGGAAAGACCAAGGGATAGATGGAAGAAGGGAGCAAGGAGTGTGAAGGAGAGAAGAGAGAAATGGTCCAAGGTGGAGGAAGAGAGGAGGTGAAGAGGCTTATGTTCCAAACCGGTTAGTGGCTGAAAGCAGTTCATGATGATGAGTTTTCCAAATGAATTTTGCATGTTTTTTTTAAATGACTCTTTAAACACTTACATTTTCCTTTAGTTGTTTATTATCAGAGAATGGAATAAGTTAAGTCTCGAAAACGTTATTGTGATACAAGCAATATATAAAGACCTTAAACTGCAAACATTCCAGAATGGTTTAGTTATTTTAAAATTTAGTTGTAATATTGTGATAAATTAGTCAGTGCTAAATATTAGTCGAGTTGAAAAGTACTATACGGGTTTGTACCGATGACTATACCATTCAAACAAAAAAACAACTGAAGGCTGGCTAGAAATTTGCCAGATTGTCACATATTGGTGTCTTTCTTCTGAGGAGAGAATAAAAAAAACTTAAATACACCCGGATGGGATCAGAAACCTCGACCTCCCTATCACCATCAAACCGGATTAAATAAGCTTGATTATTTAAGAAAATCTCAGTACAACCTACCAAGATTCGAACCTAAATCTCTCCTTCATCGGCAGTCTAGTCTACTGCGAGAGTAACGCCTTAGACCATGCGGCCACCTAAGCGATTAGCAGTTAATTTCAAATTGGGGGTTATTCACAAGGACTAGTGTTATCAACATGCCTGGGAGACAGTTGCAAAAATAGGGTGGCGCACATAAATATGTACTTAGAGATGGAGGGGGTAAATAGGGGGTAGGCGGGTTAAGATGACCATTGTTATTTCTGTACTTTTTCCCGAATTTTGAAAGTTTAGGAAAGATTTTAATGTTATACGACATTTTTCCTTTAAGATATCAAGCCATAAGCCTGCTCTTAAAATTTAACCTAATCTACGTACTCAACACATCTTAAGTGCGATCTAGGTGGGAACGGGTAGAGGGGGGAAAAGGCTCCCTTATACGCCTCCCCCCTTTCTAGGTACGCCACTGTTAGACATACTATATTGATTTTAACCTAAAAGTAATGCCTTAAAAAATTAAATGTAATATCGTGTGTAGTTTCCTTCTACTGATAAGGATAGGGTGTGTTCGCGTTTAACTGTCGCGGTTCTGGGTCATGTAAGTCTGCAAGTCGTGTGTTGATATAAACTAAAAATAAAAGGGAAAAAAACACATAAAATAATGCAAACTAAATAAAAAATGAATTCAAAATAGTGAAAGGAAAAGTATACATCAAATTTACAATTCAAAAATAAAGGCTCCCGAAATGTTTGCAAAAGAACACCACTCCCATTTTATTTTATTTTATTCAGCCCCCTCCCCCTACCCCCTCACCCATGCTCTTTATTCCTGTGACCCCCTTTCAGAAAGGCAAACAAGCCATTTATCTTTCTCGAGGAGGAGTGAATCTTTGGACACACACACACACAGAAAAGGGAAACTCTGTCCAAACTTTCCCCTCGTGGTATCCGAGCTTGAAGACCTTTTGACCCATACGACAGGTTCTTGGGCTACGCTAATGGACGTATCAAACAGAAAAGAGAGTAAAGGACAGATTTCTTTGAAAAATATCGCAGTGGGCACTTTTGACAAATGCACACGAATAAATTAAGACAACCTTTGGGAGCAAAGTTTAGGTTAGTTTTTTTTTATGGCTATATTTAAAAATAAGTGTATTAAAACTTAATATTTTTCTGATCAACAGAACGCCCCTTATCTTACAGCAAGAAAATATACTGGATCTACTTTTGATATATTCATACGTCAGGCATCTGTTACTTTTGATAACATAAATAAGAGAACCCGAATTATTTTTATTCCACGCTACAGGTTCTGGAACGACCCGCCATTCGTTTGTCGTATCGACTAAAGTAACCTAGTCTCTTGACCCCAAATCTATGGTATGAATTGATTTCCCACCAATCTGGGACTCGGTATTTGCTACGTTCATAGAGAAGTTGGAAAACAAAACTAACATTTCCAAGTAAATACTGACCAAAGAAGCAAACCACAGTAACCGTATTCAACCTACAGACTTATCATATGATCAACTTCTACCAAGTAGGTGACCTGGCGGTCTAGGGGTAAGGTGTCAGACTTTTGTGCCGGGGGTCCGGGGTTCAATCCTTGGTCAAGGCACAGATTTATCTGATTACCCAAACCCTTCCTTCACCTCTGACAAGACATCTTGTGAATGTGGGGAATGCCAGGCCTCCACCGTGGTTCGGATCCCACGTTAAACTGTAGGTCCTCCATTTCATCTCACAATCACCCTACCATTACACATTATCGTAAGTGCGTATAATTCGAACGGGTAGTAAGGCGCGGTGCTAATAATAATAATAATAATAATAATAATAATAATAATAGCCACGTGGATAATAATAGTAATAAGTTAGTAATTTTCAGGCAGGAGGAGCAATGGTTGTTTTATAATCCTTTTGAGGAAACCCATTAAATCACGCTTCATTGTAAGAGTTTGTTTTCAACGAGTCTTTCTATGTCCATATTATTTATTGGACAATATTATTTTAGCCCAATGAAAGCTCCCCAAAGGAAAACTGATACAGCCTTGGCACTTCTTTATTTTTATTTTTTTAGACGCTTTGAAGATAAAATGTGACGGGTTATATTTCGATTGATGAATCCCTTCCCTGTTGGATTGCGGGATTGCAGGGACTATTATCAAGAATGTCCGGTCTGTACAAAGGCACACATCCGCAGCGTATCTACACTGGATATCATATCAGAGGGGCCTAAATGGTTTCTTCCAGAAGTTGATGGGGTAAAGTGCTCGTCATGGGTTCAAACCCCAGCCGGGGCCAACGGATCTTTCTTTAAGCAATGAAAATCCGTAGCACAACTTCCTCTCGATGGGAAAGTAAAACCGTCGGTTGTGGCATTTAAAAGAAACCTGAAAGGTTCGTGAAAATATCTTTACCCCCTCGCTAATAAAAATACTCGTATGCTGATAAAATCAATTGGTTTAGAAAGTTTACGTTAAGTACCTTGAATGAATAAAATAGTTTTAGGAAAACGACGTTGTCATTCTCTAGTTTTCGTGAGGTCAATCTCCCCTCAAACATAAGACCAGTTTGGCAACGCTGGTTAGTCGAGGTTGCCAGTAGCTTCTTCTTACCCCAAAACACCACCTTCAGACATAACTGAGAGCGAGGAGATTTGGCCAGTAGCTCCTTATTACGCCAGCACACCACCTTCAAACATAGCTGAGAGCGAGGGGATTTGGCCAGTAGCTCCTTCTTACCCCAGCACACCACCTTCAGACATAGCTGAGAGCGAGGAGATTTGGCCAGTAGATCCTTCTTACCCCAGCACACCACCTTTAGATCATAGCTGATAGCGAGGAGATTTGGCCAGTAGCTCCTTCTTACCCCTGTACACCACCTTCAGACATAACCGAGAGCGAGGAGATTTGGCCAGCAGCTCCTTCTTACCCCAGCACACCACCTTCAGACATAACTGAGAGCGAGGAGATTTGGCAACAGCCAATAGAGCGGAGATAAAGGTCTTCCTCATAAAACATGCAGGAAAGAAAGTATCGGTAATAACCGTAGATCTCGGTAACTTCTCACGTGCTGATATAATAGGTGACGGTAAAAAAATGCTCTGTAGACCCAACCGAGATTGACACCTCGGAATTCCCCGCCATCGTCAGTATATTCTACTGTGAGAGTAGCGCGTTAGACCACGGACACACCGAAGCGGGTTAACTGCTAGCTGATGGTTTAATCATTATTAGCACCACGTCTTACTACCCGTTCGGGCTATACGCACTTACGCTAATGTGTAATGGTAGGGTGATTGTGAGATGAAATGGAGGACCTACAGTTTAACGTGGGATCCGAACCACGGTGGGAGGTCTGGCATTCCCCACATTCACAAGATGTCTTGTCAGAGGTGAAGGAAGGGTTTTGTAATCAGATAAATCTGTGCTGGGACCGAGGATTGAACCCCAGACCTCCAGCACAGAAGTCCGACTCCTTACCCCCTAGACTGCCAGGTCACCGACGTTTAAATATTGATAAAGGCCAAGAGTGACCTTGAAAGGATTTTTTAAAATGTATAGTTAGTTGTTAAGAGAGACACGCTCCCAACCGGTTTCTGAATATTAATAATATTCCGTTCTACGGACGAGTTTTAAAACTTCACGACCACACCACGGTTTGACCCAGTGAGATGTACTTGTACCCTTGTCGCACGCCGGGCGAGAGTCTTTGCTATTGATTCCCGCCTCTCTTCCTGCAGTTGCGTTAGGTCAACCCTCGCCACGACTCCGACAACGGCGCATGCGCGTGAATCTTATAGTACAGAGAGGAGCCAAGGGGTTGTTTAATGGGGGCAGTGGGAAGAGGGGAGATGGGAGGGGTACTTCACAACCACCCCTTTCAACATTTACAGCCACCCCTCAACAAACCCCTTGGCCGGGGCGAGTCGTGAATAATGAAGGCGGGCGCCGCTGAAAAGATACTGCACAAGATTAGTTTTAAATTTTTACTCTACGACAGTTCCCCCCCCCCTCTTCCCCCTCCTACCCCTTATTCAGTTCTCTATCTATCGACCTATCATAAAGCTCTGAAGGGTTCGAAGTGTATATGAAGCACATAAAAGTGGATGTGAAGGGGTGGTTTTAATGTAGAAAGGTGAGGGGTTCGATCCTCTCGGCAGATAAAGCTTGAATCGAAATGGGATCGTGATTAAGATCATAATTATAGTAGCTACGACCCGGTTAGGGTGGCTGCATGGTCCAAGGCGTTATTCTTCGCAGTAGACTATACTCTCACACTCCCTAGACGCAAATGCGGGTACACTTCTTCTATAGATATAAACTTTCTAGTCCTTAATTTTTTTCATCGTAATTATAACATAAGCGTATAACCCGAACGGTTAGCAAGACACGGCGCCAAAAGAAAATGAAGCTATATTCAACGAGCACTTTCTAAACACACAAATTATTTCAGCACAAGACTTTCAGGGCCCGGATTTTGACGACATGCCATCTTAGTTTTTGTTAAATCACAGATAATACGCAAGTGTACAACATTTTGCTCATAATCCCCTTGTTTTGAAAACTTTTTTTTTGTCATTTTAGATTTTTAAGGTCATATTTTTAAAGTTTGCGTAACTTTTGAGTAATGTTTAGGCATTTTCGAGTAATTTTTTATGCATTTATATTGAGTTCGTATATTTTAATGCTATCTATAAACACGTACTAGAGAATATGCTATCTATATTTTTCTAAACGTGTGTATAAATACTATGATTATTTTTCCAATACACAGTTGTCTGTAACTAGGGTAGAGAGGGTTGCGTTGGAAGGGGGTAGCTTTTATATGAAACATTTCGTTATTCGGCCTCTATTAAATTGGTACAACTGAATATCTCGAAAACAAGGGATTTTTTTTTAAGTTTCAGACAAAAGTTTTTTATTGATAAAACTCAAAATATAGGGATTGTTAAGGAAAAAAAGAACCAACTCTGTTGGAATATGTCGAGCTTATTTTTGAATGAGCCGTGTTTTGAAACAACGCATCAATGATCGTATGGCGCTGTCCGAACGACTGCGAAGTAATTTCTCCCTTATTGAGGCAGGCCCCCTTAACTAAAGATAGATTAATTAATTAATTAATCACCCGCCTCGGGGGTGTAGTTGGCTAACGCGCTTGTCGTGTTGAGCTCGACTGCTGAGGACGGGGAGACCGAGGTTCGAATCTCGGTCGGGTGAACTGGGGGTGGTTTTTCCTAAATGGTTTTCCACTCTCCCTCCACACAAATGCGGGTTCACTTCCTCTAATTCAACCTTCCCAATTCCTAATCCATTAGAGTCATTAGTACTTAAAGCGTATAACCCGAACGGGTAGTAAGACGCGGTGCTAAATATTATTATTATTAATTAATCAATTATCTTTTTAGAGGCCACATTTCACACGGACAGTAACCCCCCGCCCCCCTAACCATCAGTTACAAATCGCCAGACACAAGAAAAGAGGTTTACGACCTTTTAAAGAAAACAGCAACAAGCAACCTTCCCGAGACAAAAAAAATAGCATGACGGTAAACATGATAGCCAACATAAACAACAGTATAACAATGTTGGTAATTAGATCCTTGCAATGCGACCACATCCATAAACATAAAAAAAAAAGGTTGATGTACGTAAGTACCATTCACAAGTCGTCGCTATTCATTTGAAATGGTTGTGTTTTTTTGTTATGGTAAGTTCGAGCTCGTTAAAAGAAACTACTACGAACAAACTTTGGTGAATTCAGTTCCTACGAGATATTTTAGTGCGTGTTTAGAGTCAATTAAACAGTACCATATACGTTTAAGGGAAATATATCCTCGTGACCTGGCGGTCTAGGGGGTAAGGTGTCAGACTTCTGTGCCGGCGGCCGGGGTTCAATCCTCGGTACCCGCAAAAATTTATCTGATCACCAAACCTTTCCTTCACCTCTGACAAGACATCTTGTGAATGTGAGGAATGCCAGGCCTACCAACGTGGTTCGGATCCCACGTTAAGCTGTAGGTCCTCCATTTCATCTCACAATCACCCTACCATTACACATTAGCGTAAGTGCGTATAACCCGAACGGGTAGTAAGACGCGGTGCTAATAATAATAATAATAATAATAATAATAATAATAATAATAATAATAATAATATATCCTCACATTGATCGGAATGGTAGCTCTAAAAAGCTTCCAAGCCAATGAAAATATATTCATCATTTTCTTACACTTTATGTTATTACTCCATTAAAAATGAATATACTTTATTTGTTAGAGGAAGATTATATCTTGTTTCTGATTATTTTAATTTGATCTTAGAACTGGAACAATTGCCTTGAAACGTCTTTGAAATAAGATTTTTATTTTTATTATTATTATTATTTAGCACCGCGTCTTACTACCCGTTCGGGTTATAGGCTTTAAGTAATAATTACTCTAATGGATTAGGAATTGGGAAGGTTGAAATAGAGGAAGTGAACCCGTATTTGCGTGGAAGGAGAATGGAAAACCATTTAGGGAAAAACTCCCCCAGTTCACCCGACCGAGATTCGGACCTCGATCTTCCCGTCCTCAGCAGTCGAGCTCAACACGACAAGCGCGTTAGCCAACTACGCCAACGAGGCGGGTTTTTCTTTTTAACTAATTAAACGTATATAATCCGAGGTTTTTGATAATAAAAGTACACGTTTAACCAACCCTTCACCTCCAAATGAGATTGAGCCATATTTAAAAATAATAGGCCCCTCCCTAAGGCGGGGCGGAAGGGGACGCGAGATAAGGCCAGTGTCTTTTGCAGTTCCTGAATATCTGTCATGATTTAGAGGAATCTGTTGAGAAACTATTTAAATGAAGAGAAAAATTTGTCATCAAATTCACGAACATCCTTGACAAATATTCAAGAAAAGTTGAGGTCACCACGTGAAGAAAATTAAATTCTATGTTTCTACTGGAGCAATATTTTATTTATTTTGGCCCCCCAAAAAAAATGTTTTTGCCATAAAAACTGCAAACAGCTCACACTGACATTTCCTAGCGTCCCTTCCATCCCACATTAAATAACGCGGGATTTTTGGACATCCGAACCACGTATCAATGCTCATCCATCCAATTCCCTGAATGCACTAACTTTATTATATTAATTTATTTGAAGTGTTTATCGTGAACTTTCTGAACCGATTGATTATATCAGTACACTAGAATTTCTATGAGCGAGAGCGAAAGGGCCTACCAATTTTGCCGGTAAAGGTATTTTCACATACCTTCCAGGGTTATTTACCATGCCACAATTAACATGGACCCGGCGACTTTACTTCCCCCTCCGAAGGAAATTGTGCTACGAATTTTTAACGCTCAAGACAATTCCGTCAACCCGGGTTGGGATTGAATCCAAGAACATCGGGTCTTAAGACAACCAGTAATATGTATAACTTGCATTATACACAAACAATATTCGTGGTAAAAAGTTGCTCTTCCTACCCCCCCCCCCCCTTTGCACCACGGGAAACCCTCCCTNCCCCCCCTCTTAGCACCACGTGATACCTACCATCCGTTCGGATTATGCTCTTACGTATTAATTTCGGGAGTATAAGAATATATTTAGTGGAAATGTACTCGTGTTTGCGTGAATAAAGAATGGAACAACATTTTGGAAAAATAAACCACCCTCAGTACATCCGACAGAGATTCGAACCTCCATCCCCCCCGTCATCGGCAGTTTATTCTACTACGAGAGTATCGCCTTAGACCATGCGGCCACCGAGGCGAGGGTGTTATTCAAAGTTAAAGAGAAATTATATCTGGGGAGGGGGGAGTCGCACACGCACCTCTATATTTATTTATTTATTTATTTATTTAGCATCCGTCTTACCACCCGTTCGGTTCATACGCTTGGGCACCTCTATAAACCACTCAACGTTCAAGCTGACACGGACCAAAAGAGGCCTTCAAAAAACTGGCGAGCCCTTCAAGGGCAATAACCCACCCCCGTATATACAAAAACTCGCATTTCAGGTGTAGACTTATTGCGGAGTACGTGATACAGTAGCCCCGTGGCTTCTTTGGTGCTGACTGACAGCTCACAGTCGACTTCTGACAGTCAACATTTAGGTATATACAGTAGCTCCGTGGCTTCTTTGGTGCTGAATGACAGCTCACAGCTGACTCCTGACAGTCAACATTTAGGTATATACAGTAGCTCCGTGGCTTCTTTGGTGCTCACTGACAGCTCACAGCTGACTCCTGACAGTCAACATTTAGGTATATACAGTAGCCCCGTGGCTTCTTTGGTGCTGACTGACTTCTGACAGTCTAAATTTAGGTATATATCTAAATTTGGACTGTCAGAAGTGACAGCTGCTAAACACATGTTTTTGCAGATCATATGTTTCGGCGTAGGGATACACAATTTGGTCTGGTAACTTTTCAAAGCCGTGAGCTGTCAGTCAGCACCAAAGAAGCCGTGGGGCTACTGTAGTTTACAGCGAGTACGAGCTGAACCTTGAGAGTGTGAGAGTTTGAGAGTGGTCCAACGAGGAATTCCGTTCCGTCAGACAACACACACCCCTTTGGCCTGTTGACTTACGGATCTAGCGGAGCAGTAGGAATTAAAAATAAGCATCAACAAGAAGATAGAAAAAAATAAAAACGAAAGAGAGAGAAGACTTTCAGGAATCTGACTACACTTCCTACACAAATCGTCGTCTTCAAAATCACGTCATAAAGAAGAGGTAGGTAAAGTAGGGACAAGAGGAGAAGGAAGGGGGAGGTCCAAAATACAGTACGGACCAATGAACAAGGGCGTACAGCGCTAATTTATCTTGGGGGAGATGTGGAGAGGGGGGAGGGAATTCGCTAGAAAATTTTACAACATTTTTATCCACGACGATGAGAAGCTTCGTTAGTGCTGTATTACATTATTATTATTATTATTATTATCACCGCGTCTTACTACCCGTTCGGGTTATACGCACTTACGCTAATGTGTAATGGTAGGGTAATGGTAGGGTGATTGTGAGATGAAATGAAGGACCTACAGTTTAACGTGGAATCCGAACCACGGTGGAGGCCTGGTATTCCTCACAGTCACAAGATGTCTTGTCAGAGATGAAGGAAGGGTTTGGTAATCAGATACATCTGTGCAGGGAGCCGCGTCTTAATGCCGGTTCGGTGTATAAGCCTATGTACTAGATACACTAATGGGTAAGGGATTAGGAAGGCATAATTTAGAGGGAACGCTTTCACATTTGTGTGGAAGGAGAATGGAAAATTATATAGGAAAAACCACCCTCAGTGCACCCGACCAGGACCTAACCCCGATCTCCCTGTCATCAGCAGTCTAGTCCAACACGAGAGTGGCGCGTTAGACCACGCAGTCACCGAAGCGGGTCGAATTGAAATTATTAATAATTTCATTTGTTAATGATGGATTTTTCTAAGTTAACCCGACTGCATTAGTGCAAGGAACCCTAGGTATGTGCAAATATTAAACTAGTACAGATACACCTTCTGGAATCGAACCGTAGTCTTCCTAGTAATTTGGAAGTACAGTGAAATCTCCCTTAACGGACACCTCTGAATCGATAAATATTTATAGTGGACAGTTCAAAGTTACCCGGCAAAATAACATGGGATATTAAGGTGAAACTACTTCCTTATAACGGACAGTTTGAATTGCCCCTGTAAAATAACACGGGCTATTAAGGTGAAACAACTTCCTTATAACGGACAGTTTGAATTGCCCCTGTAAAATAACATGGGCTATTAAAGTGAAACAACT
>CABFVX010008708.1:0-18112 GCA_902151425.1 Timema shepardi | reverse complement strand
GATGACGGGGGGATCGAGGTTCGAATCTCATTTGGGTGAACTTTTTTTTTTTTTTTATAAATGGTTTTCCACTCTCCCTCCACGCAAATGTGCCTTCACTTCCTCTGATTCAACCTTCCCAATTCCTAATCCACTAGCGTAATTAGTACTTAAAGCGTGTAACCCGAACGGGTAGTAAGACGCGGTGCTAAATATTATTACTATTCATGTCTTCCGCGATGCAAAATACAGGTCCCTTTCCTATAAATCCAACATTGGTGTAGCAAGTAAATTTGCGTATAACCTAAATGGGTGGTAAAAATAATACAGTATTTCTCTAACGTCTGCTGGTTGGTAATTTTTAAAACCTGTTTATAAAGGCACCCCCTGAAAGCGATGTCTGGCAAGGAGAATGCACATCCCCGGCTGCCGAGTATGGGTGTAGGGGCAGCTATGCTACACCACCATGCTGCCGCCAACAAGCAGGCTTCACAGGAAACTGCGCCAAGGTGAGGCGAAATGGCGATGGGGAATATTAGTGGTGATAGTTTACTGAATGGTTATTGAAAAGCTTATCTTCAAATAGTTATTCATCCTGATTTTACAACTTTCACACACTTGTTGAATGTGTGCTTTCATGAAATGTGTAACGGATCAAGTAATATTTGTATGTTAGAGATACAAATAATCATTTGGTGTGTTAATTTGCTTATTTATTTGGCATTAAAATGAGTAAAAAAGTTTACTATAATAATGTCACAAAACAAATTTAGTATCTAAACTAGTTTATATAACCCAGAGNCCCCCGCCTCCCCACCTGAAAATTTCTGAAGATTTTAGTACGAAGCTTAAAGATGAACTTGAATCGAACTCCATATGCCATTTCAACAAGAGGTGGTCGCTGCACCATTTTTATTTTTTGTACAGTTGTTGACCCGCCTCGGTGGCGTAGTTGGCTAACGCGCTAGTCGTGTTGAAGCTCGACTGCTGAGGACGGGGACCACACTATTCTAAATAGATTTTTAAAGAGTAGGATTTTCAAAAACTTTACAAATTAAGATTACTACAAATAGCCTCTAGGAGCATCCTATTTTCTAACATTAACTGAGAAATAGTAAGGTAGAAAGTCCCCAGAAACTCTTGTTACTTGCCTCCCCTCCCCTTTTACTCAAAAAACAACAATTTTCTTATTTCTTACGGTTTAATAAGTTTGTTCCTCTACAAGTAGAGTTTGTTGTGATTGTATTAAGAAGAGAGGTGACCTGGCGGTCTAGGGGTAAGGTGTCAGACTTCTATGCTGGGGGTCCGGGGTTCAATCCTCGGTCCCGGCACAGATTTATNCTTCACCTCTGACAAGACATCTTGTGAATGTGGGGAATGCCAGGCCTCCACCGTGGTTCGGATTCCACGTTAAACTGTAGGTCCTCCATTTCATCTCACAATCACCCTACCATTACACATTAGCGTAAGTGTGTATAGCCCGAACGGGTAGTAAGACGCGGTGCTAATAATAATAATAATATTAAGATGAGTAGGTATATCCTCTGGTAAAATGACGAGAGTTGTAAGATTGCGTTATCGGATCCTAGGTTAACCAAGGTGAATCTCAACATGCCACACCCCCTGAAGTTAGTCAAGATAAAGGAAGACACGACCACAGAAGAACCCATAAAACCCCCACAAAAGCCGAGAGAGATGATGGAATCCAACAAGGTGAATTATAAGGAACCGTCCGGAAAGTTTGCGAAGGCACAGACATCTCCAGATAAAGGGAATGGTGAAACCTTGGCTAAATTATTGACGGCCCCTTTAGCCCATAGTACACTGAAGGCCCCCTTACCGGTCAAATTACAAAAAACCAGACCAAGTTCGGAAGGAAGTCCAGTGAATGAGCATAGCTTAAAGGAGCAGACCAAGACGAAAACCCATGTTGGTGCAACACCTTCACAACAACAAACAACCAATGGAGACTCGGGGGGTGTGCCAAGAAATGATGATTCGGCTAAAAATGAAAGTGGGGGCAGCGACACTGGACACAAAATGTAAGTAAATTTCGATAAGAAGGGACTTTTTTTTGACAATTTCAATATCATAGGTCAAGTCATGTGATCCACATACGTGTCACCTTTTGATATATATTATCAATGTCACCGGCAATGTGTGAAATACAGGCATTGTATAAAATGCCCCTCTGACAAGACATCTTGTGAATGTGGGGAGTGCCAGGCCTCCACCGTGGTTCGGATTCCACGTTAAACTGTAGGTCCTTCATTTCACAATCACCCTACCATTACACATTAGCGTAAGTGCGTATAACCAGAACGGGTAGTAAGACGCGGTGCTAATAATAATAATATAAAATGCCTAGGCTTTCTATATAATGCCAGATTGGTTTTTTGGCAAAGTATGAAATAAACGTGTTTTTCTGTTGTATTTCATAATTATTTTCAAGTCCAACTCCTGGAATATGTTATCAATTCTTTTATCCAGTTCTATATAAGTCTTGCACTGTTTTCTTGCAGGTTAATCTAATTCCTAGGATTTAAGTTGGTCAGGTTAGGTTATTTTAGGATAGGGTGATTTGGTAAGGTTAGGTTAGCTATGGTTCTCGGTAATATATAATGACTAGTTAATCTATACATTTCTTATGAGAAGTATGAAATACAACAGCAGAACTAATTTATTTTATATCTTGCTAAACCACTTAGGAATTATATAGACCCAGACATTTTATAGAATGCCTGTTTTACACACATTACCGTTAACATCAATACATATAAAATTACAATAATAATATCGTAAAATGTCAATGTTGACCGGAGAAAAACATGTTTGTGTTTTTCTAAAATTCACCTTTTAACTCGAATCCAACTATGGCTTAATGCTATAGTTTTTAGTTTCTGTTAGTTAATTTTCTCACTCTTATATCCCATATCAGGCTACAAGTTGTATTTAAGATTAATTTACCAAATGTTTAGAGTATTCTATCAGAAACCTACACCTAACCTGTATGGCACATTATCATCAATTGTTTCCAGTTATTGGATGGGCCAGTTTGGTAAAATGCCTCATCGCCCGTTTTCCTTCCACCATGTTCTCCTGCTCTCACTTGCACACTTGCTGTATCTGCTTCTTCCGTCTCTTTGTTGGTCTCCTTGGCAGTTATACCTCATCTCCACATTCTCCCACGACAGGACTCTTGCACACATTTCAAATATATTTACCTACTGCTCCTTTAAATTTTATTAAAATTGTTGGTTTTTATTAGATTAAAAAGCACTTTTATCTGGCCTAAATAAGACAGCTCAATTCTCGAGAGGAAGCCCAAACAACTGAACATCAATACTAAAAATAAAAGAACACAAAAATGGCCACAAAGCACAATACACACATGTGTTGTGGCATGACTAACCTAAACACAACAGGACCCATGTTTAATAATTAGGAGAATGTTTGAGTATGTACAACACCCCCTCTCCTATAGTTATAGGACTTGATTTTCCCACAAGGCCGCGGGCAAAATATTCACGGCAATGGCTGCTGTGTCAGCACCTTCCGCTGTTGCCTGCCTGAGAAATCGTTTCATAAACCTTTTCCCAGTGGCCATTCTTTATAAGAATTGCTTCCATTTGCTGTCGCTATGTGTCGTAATCGTCCTTTTCCAATTTTTCAATGTACATGAAGAATTCGGATGCCATCTTGATTTCAAGCATCTAAAACTATTTGGCTGTTTGTTTTTATGTTAATTCATCTATTATAACCCTATCACTTTTACAACATGCTTTTATGTTACAGAAACATTGCAATGCCCTGGATCCATAACCTGTTAGTTTTATTAAACTAAACACTTCCATATGGCATACAATAAGACACATTCCAATTCTCGAGAGGAAGCCCGAACAACTGAACCTCAATATTAAAAACAAAAGAACACACAAAATGGCCATAAGACACAATACACACATGTCATGGCGTCACTAGCCTAAACACAACAGAATATGTGTTTTATAGTTAGGAGAATGTTTATTGAATATACACCAAGAACAAAAATAGTAAGCCAATACAATAGTTCATGTTTAAACTCATTTGTTATAGTAACTCTTGGTCACTGTCAGACTTTGAAATTGGCCGACCGCTCGGTAAAGGAAAGTTCGGCAATGTTTACTTGGCAAGGGAGAGAAAGTCCAAGTTTATTGTGGCCTTGAAAGTGATCTTCAAATCTCAAATAATGAAGGCGAACTGTGAGAATCAGTTGAAGAGGGAAGTGGAGATCCAAGCGCATCTTAGGTGAGTCTAGGGTGGTGGCAACTTGATTTAGAAAATGGCTTTCAATAAAAGCTTGTCAATTCAGTCTTCAAACTATTCAAAGTGAAAGAGGATCAAACTTTTATTTTTACTTTGGTAGCATTGCTTTAAATCATACGGCAGTGAACATTTAGTTGATGGAGTCACAGACCAGTTATGTAGTTACCTGAAAACAACTAAAAATGGGTGACCTGGCGGTCTAGGGGTAAGGTGTCAGACTTCTGTGCTGGTGGCCGGGGTTCAATCCTCGGTCCTGGCACAGATATATCCGATTACCAAACCCTTCCTTCACCTCTGACAAGACATCTTGTGAATGTGGGGAATGCCAGGCCTCCACCGTGGTTCGGATTCCACGTTAAACTGTAGGTCCTCCATTTCATCTCACAATCACCCTACCATTACACATTAGCGTAAGTGCGTATAACCCGAATGGGTAGTAAGACGCGGTGCTAATAATAATAACTAAAAATGCTGATTATTTACATGACTAATTGCTGGCTAAAAACATTGCTTTTGCATTTAAACACCAAACAAAAGTGAGATATTTTGTATCTTGCATGTTAACAAAATACATACATTTGGATGTAGTTCCCACAACACCATCATGTCACCACATTTTACTTTTTAGAGAGTACGTACCTAACTATGAACTATTTTGTCCGCTCAGACATCCTCACATCTTACGCCTGTACGGATATTTCCACGATGATAAGCGTGTGTACATCATCCTGGAGTATGCCCCAAAAGGGGAGGTTTACAAGGAACTTCAGTTGATGCCAGGAAAGAAATTTGATGATAAAAAGTATGTATTTCGATTTGAATGCTTTCTATATTGCTAACTTATTGTTTGATTCTGGGTTGGTGCATTATGGTTGCACATCCCTCGCGATAGGCGTGGATTTAAAGTAAACACACACCAACACTTGCATGGAAAGAGTATGGAAAATACCATCCCTAGTGCATCTCGTGATTGATTCACTCTCTACCTTTCAAGACAGTCACGAGAAATTAAATGTAATTTAATATGTATATGATCTTTGTTTGTAGGGCTGCGACATATATTTACCAATTAGCAAATGCGCTCAAGTACTGTCACGCTAAAAAGGTTATTCACCGGGACATCAAGCCTGAGAATCTTCTGTTGGACGCCAAAGGACAGTTGAAAATTGCTGACTTTGGCTGGGCCGTTCATGCGCCCTCTTCCAGGTACCATCTCACACGCCCATCATAGAATATATTAAACCAATCAGGGGACAATCTTGGATAGCTTAGTAACATAAGTATCAGTGAGCTTAGTCAAAACATTGTACAACAGCAGTCAATTTTCAACGTTCATTTGGTATAATGAATTAAAAAAAATAAATTAAAATAACATTTTTCTTTATTTTTAGAGCTATTAAGATACTAGTGGCCTATCCCAACATAATTATAGGAAAACATAACAATTATACCCCATACCATTATTGTACCACTTAATGGGAACCAAATATGAGTGTTGAAAAGTTAAACTTGTTCTACTTCTTATGTTTTCTAAGGTTCATATTTGAGATTTGTAGGCAATTGGATCCATCACTAATATTTAAACTATGTTTAAAAAGTGCGCAACATGTGTTTTGTCTGTACCAAGGCGGATGACTTTGTGCGGTACTCTGGACTACCTTCCCCCTGAAATGGTGCAGGGCCAGACCCACGACGAGAAAGTTGATCTTTGGAGTCTGGGGGTGCTCTGCTATGAGTTTGTAGTGGGGACCCCAGCCTTCGAGACGGCCACTTGGAACGGAACCTACAACAAGATCAGCCGTGCTGCCTACTCCTTCCCCCCTTATGTGTCCCAAGGAGCCAGGGACCTTGTCTCCAAGGTTAGCTCAACTCGGTCGTTCTGTAAAGCCTGTGTCACACTGTGCTAGTAAAAATAGCGGCTACTAGCGCTCGCCGGCGAGTGAAGCTGGACATGTTCCTTAGAAGGATGTGACATACTTTTTTTTAGTCGGGAATTTTAGGAAATGATCAGGGAAAAGGTCGGGTATTTCATTGGTCAAGTTTAGTAGACACCTTGTAATTACACTAATGGTTTTAGTTTCTTATTCCAGGCACCTCTTTGTCACCCATCCCGTGTCAATTCTTTTTACGCAGCCAAACCACTTCAAACAAGATTTAAATATTTTTCGAGTTCTCTAGCAACTGGGTCTAAATAGTTTGTTACATTTACAAACAATTTTAAAATTATCTCAACTATAAACTGAAATACATTTTAACTTGATGTACCTTTATTTTGCAGCTGCTCGTGTTAAATCCGGCCGGACGGCTGCCCTTGGATGGCATCATGAGCCATCCTTGGATTATAGAAAATGCAGAAATTCCTCATGTTTCTTCAAAGTAGCTCACATTTTCTTGTAAAGCAGGAAATATCTCCCATAACTGATTTGTTACACAGCTTTTCATGAAGTTAACATTTTAAATACTTGGGTTAGATAAAACTTTTCATCAAATGATCCTTATGTATGTGGTTGGAAATTTAAATATGTACAAAGTACAAACCAAACTAATAAAATAGATTTTACATTTTGATTTTCAAAATTAATAAATGCAATTGATTTTAAAGTTAGTTTTATCAATTATTTTAGGTGAGAGGGCTTTCCTGAATAAACTCTATACATAAATTCATGCATATGGTCAAACTTTCATAAATTAAAAAAAGGGTAGAGTATGTAATTTTTGTTGCGATTTAGTCAACTTTATATCCATTACTGTTTCCAATCTGTGGCCTGGGTTAGTTTTTTTTTATTTGAGCCATATATTTTCCACTAGCGGCCTGGTGGGCCTGTCGTAGGCAATTTTGTCAATATTTTCTCATTTATGTGTCTTGGATAAAAAAACTGACCCAAGTCATAGGCTGGAAACAATGGATGTAAAAAAAGGACATTTAAGAAGGGTAATAAAGATTTTTTTTATTGCTTACACTTTTCCAGTAGTTAAATGTTAAACACAATTTTAAAAAGAGATTAACTAATAAAAATAATGTATTAAAATTAATTATTTGATTTGTGTTATTCAATATTTTGCTTTGTTTTTCAATAAAAAAATGCTATTCGCACACCCTATCTATATTATTATGTTTTTATATCATATTATTTGTGCTGTATTTAATAATGTCAAAATTTTTACACATATTACCATATTAGATTATAATAATTCTAGATTTAAAATCTATGTTGTTTTTTAAAGTGTCATTTTTATAATTTACTATTCCGATATTTTGTCTCCTTTACCATCCCTAAAATTTTCACGATGTGGTTTATTTTTAACAATTTACCATTCATATATTAGAATTAAATCGTATAATTTGTAACTATAGTCTAAAAGATTTCCTTAGGTTATATGTTTTGGTGTTATTGTAAAGGTATCTTTGTGTAATTTGGTGATTGTTGTATTAAAATTTGTAACATATTTATTTTGTATTTGTCCACTAAGATTGTGATATTAATGTTTGCCAACTAAGGAAGTTTTACTGAATGAGATGCTTCACGATTCCTTTTGTCACATTTGTCATGTTGTTTTTACAACTTGTACTGGGGATGGATTTGTTCAGGAAGTATTTAATCAAGATATGTTAATGACTGATTTTGTTGTAATTGAAACATGTAATTTTGAGAAAATTGTAAAATAAATAATTTATTATAGTTGCTATGTTTCATATAAAAGTTTACTAACCAAATATTTGCTAAACAATTTTTGTGCATTATGATTAAAAAAAACACATATAAAAAGTAGGATTAGTAATGAAGATGTAAGGTCCAGAGTTGGGATACCATAGCCCCCCCCCTCTCCCAGCTTCTTTGGTGCTGACTGACAGCTCACAGCTGACTTCTGACAGACAACATTTAGGTATATACCAAGATTTTGACCGTCAGAAGTGATGGCTGCTAAACACATGTTTTTGCAGATCATATGGTTCAGTGTAGGGATACATAACTTGGTCTGGTAACTTTTCAAAGCTTTTAGCTGTCAGTCAGCACCGATGAAGCCATGGGGCTACTGTAGTAGAAATGAGATGGTAAAGACAGGTAATGAGAATGGAAGGGGAGAGGGTTCCAAGAAGGTTAATATATTTTGAGTACCAAATGACAGACCTGCAGAAACAAGAAGCATTCTGGACTATGAGAAAATATGAAAACAGCTTCTTCCAGTGAATATTTGACTAGAGCAGAGGTAATGTAAATACTTACTGTTCATTTAATGTTCACAAACACAATGTACCAACTGCACATTAATTAAATATGGACAGGCACAGCCGATTATAGGCTGTTCCACTATTAAATTGCAGTACAGACTATTGGACACACTTGATATATCTTTATTTAGCACCGCGTCTTACTACCCGTTCAGGTTATACGCTTTAAGTTCTAATTACTCTAATGGATTAGGAATTTGGAAGGTTAAATTAGAGGAAGTGAACCCGCATTTGCGTGGAGGGAGAGTGGAAAACCATTTAGGAAAAACCACCCCCAGTTCACCCGACCGAGATTCGAACCTCTATCTCCCCGTCCTCGGCGGTCGAGCTCCACACGACTAGCACGTTAGCCAACTACGCCACCGAGGCCGGTGACACACTTGATCTTTTTCTAAATCGTTGGTTTCCCAATAAGCATATTTGCCATTTTATAGAATGAAAATTGTTATTTCTATGATAGTAACATGCAATAATATATATAAAAAAGACAAATCTAGTGAAAGCATTGTAGACTACAAGATTTGGGGTGTACACTGGTTCCATGCCGGGAATATGTTATGGAATGTTCTGAAAGAGTGGTGTGTATGCATGGTTGGTGAATACAATTATGGCGATGAATGATAAAAGATTATTAGCACCATGTCTTACTACTTGTTCGGGTTATACGCATTTACGCTAATGTGTAATGGTAGGGTGATAGTGAGATGAAATGGAGGACCTACAGTTTAACGTGGAATCCGAACCACGGTTAGGCCTGGCATTCCCCACATTCACAAGATGTCTTGTCAGAGGTGAAGGAAGGGTTTGGTAATCAGATAAATCTTTGCCGGGAACAATGAATGAACCCCAGACGCCAGTGTGGAAGTCCGACACCTTACCCCTAGACCACCAGGTCACCTCGCTCAATGTAAAAAGACTGAACATTTTTTCAGTATTCGACTCAAAATTCCAGTATTTGTAGACACCTTGTTTACATGTTCCTATTTTTGTTCTATCTCATTGATGTTACAAAATTACCACCAAAACTTATTCAAACTTCATTGTAGTATTTTAGGTGACCTGGTGGTCTAGGGGTAAGGTGTCAGACTTCTATGCTGGCGGCCGGGGTTCAATCCTCGGTCCCGGCAAAGATTTATCTGATTACCAAACCCTTCCTTCACCTCTGACAAGACATCTTGTGAATGTGGGGAATGCCAGGCCTCCACCGTGGTTCGGATTCCACGTTAAACTGTAGGTCCTCCATTTCATCTGACAATCACCCTACCATTACACATTAGCGTAAGTGCATATAACCCGACCGGGTAGTAAGACGCGGTGCTAATAATAATATAGTATTTTAAAAGAGCAAAACAAAATATTTGTGTAGAAACGACTATTTGAGCTTTTAAATGAAAATTATAGTCACTTTAGTAAATTTAAATGCCAATTAACGAGATCTCAATAACCAAGTAACACCAGTAAAAGATATATTTTAACAGGCTAGTATAATAATTTTGAGCATAGGTCAATGTTTTTATCACTGCATCTTACTAGTTGGATAGTTTATCTATGTATTTGATAAATTCACTCCTATAGAGTAGGGATGAGGATGGAAGCATTTTAGGGGTACTCTACCCGCATCTGTTTGGAAGGAGAGTGAAAAACCATTCTCAGTAAATGTTACCAAGATTCGAAACCTGATCTGTCCATCAGCAGTCCGAGCCAAACACGAGTGAGATGTTGTAGACTGTTCTTAATGACAATGCAGGAATTATCATGAATAAAACCACAACATAGAGAAAAAATAATAATAATGACAATTTATTTCCATTTACAGCCCCATATTCATTCACTTCTTGGGTTTACTGGCTGCCGGCGTCGTCTTCTCTTTTTTATCTTTCTTATCTTTCTTTACTTTCTTCTTGCCGTAGAGTGTTCCGGCCTTTGTCGCCTTCCTCTTCAATACGCGATAAGCTAGTGTGCGGATTTTATTCCGGGTCTGTCTTGCTCTCCTCAGCTTGAAACGATCAAAGTCTGTCAGCTCCCGTCGCTGCAAAAAGAACAGGTCCACCAATGTAACAAATGTTTGATAATTAAAAGTGAAATATTACAATAACAAACGTCAACATATATCAGAAAGAGCGTGGCTTCATATATCTGTAAGATGGCAATTCCTATAAATATGGATCATCATGTATATGCGGACAAATATTTATATAGTTTACAAGAAAAACATAAGATTATTTTAAAACTATATTTTCTGAGACTCAGTTGGGCAAATACTTCATAAAAAAAGAAGAAGTAAAAAGCCTCCACAAGTGCTGGCAATGATTTAAATAAACTAGTGTAATTACTCGGATATTCTCACCCTCTTGTTCGACTCCAGTTTCCTCGACCACAAGGTTTTCTCCCATTTCTCGTCCACCTTGCCGGTGTTCCACGCCTTCCTGACGACACGAGTGGCACCTGTGTACGGGAACTTGATGCACAGCTTCGTAAGGTGCAACTGGTTCAGACGGATCTGTCCCCGGGGGACGCCGCTGTTCGGCCCATCGATCAGAGCCTGCAACGGACCAGAATTACACCAACACTTGTTTGTACACAACAGACAATCCCCCACCTCTAAATATTTGTATCGATTATTATTTGTTCGGTATTAAATGTGTTAATCTCTATTATTTGCGTGCAGACGTAAAACAACTACTGTACAACCATCTATGTTAGAGCGCCATATCTCGACATAGTATTTTGTTGACGTATTAACCCATTCCCTGGTGCGTATTTAGCACAGAGATCTATGCAGGACCAGAATCCATTTCTCTACCCACACTCTCTTATCCAACACATATTTATGTTATTATTATTAGCACCGCGTCTTACTACCCGTTCGGGTTATACGCACTTACGCTAATGTGTAATGGTAGGATGATTTTGAGATGAAACGGAGGACCTACAGTTTAACGTGGGATCCGAACCACGGTGGAGGCCTGGCATTCCCCACATTCACAAGATGTCTTGTCAGAGGTGAAGGAAGGGTTTGGTAATCAGATAAATCTGTGCCGGAACCGAGGATTGAAACCCGGACCCCAGCACAGAAGTCTTGACCTCTTACCCCTACACCGCCAGGTCACTCTTTCTTCTAGTTTACAAAGTAACATTTACAAATAATAAGCCTATGCTACATCAAAAATGACCCCAAACACCAATTGTTCTTTAATTTGTTTACTGTCATTTAAATCAGCGGTATTTCAATAATTTAAGAGCATAAAGCCTCCAGGTTACTGATTTGTACCAGGTCAGAAATGAAATTGACGTCATATATCGATCAGTTGGCAATTCCTATCATAGGTTCATCATTCCTGGACAAACGCTCGTAATTATTAATGCTTTAGACATAATTTCTTTGGTTTGCATCCACAATTTAGCAAAACATAATCTCTTTACCCCTCAATACATGACTAATTAAACCATTGGTGACCTGGCGGTCTAGGGGTAAGGTGTCAGACTTCTGTGTTGGTGGTCCGGGGTTCAATCTCCGGTTCCGGCACAGATTTATCTGATTGCCAAATCCTTCCTTCACCTCTGACAAGACGTGTATTAGTCACAACTTTTGAATGTGTGGGATACCAGACCTCCGTGGTTCGGATTCCACGTTAAACTGTAGGTCCTCCATTTCATCTCACAATCACCCTACCATTACACATTAGCGTAAGTGCGTATAACCTCAATGGGTAGTAAGAAGCGGGGCTAATAATAATAATAATTATTAGAGATGGTAATGCACTTCACCCAGAGGTTTAGGGAGTATCTAGCCTAGCATCTTCAGGTTTACCAACCATGGCCCAGTATTCCACAAAAACAACACTTTGACCAACCAAAGATTGACGGATGATGGAAATTAGCACTTTGTGTTGGGAAGAGGAAAACAGAGGACAGCTTCCATGATAAAGACGTCACTAGCACCCGACAAGCCAAAACTGCTTTTGACGACAAACATGTTCAATATATACACACCTCATGTCCAAATTTATTGGAGCCATTCTTAAATTGCAGTATGAAGTGTGCAGTTTTCAGAGCTTACCTGCTTGAAACAGTTTTTAGCTTATGTTTCCCCCCCTGTGTGTACACTTTCTCAAACGACTACCTAGCTCACACATACTTATTATATTGGCTATACTATAAAATAATTAGTTCTTTGTTTGATAATGATTAAGACCAAATCACTAAACCCCATGTAGGCCTGCACCAAAATAATCACCGAAACACAACACCAATAGCTTACAACCGGTAGAAACACGTCTTAAGTTTGTTTCAAACAGCTGTGTTTGGCTATATTAATGTTTACACCTAGTGCTATGTCTCACACTTGTGTTTGGCTATCAGCAACTCATAACAGTTTAAATAAAAAATATTATTTCTCAAGGATGAAGAATGTTGCTAGGAATATTATTATTATTATTAGCACCGCATCTTACCACCCGTTCGGGTTGTACGCACTTACGCTAATGTGTAATGGTAGGGTGATTGTGAGATGAAGTTTAACGTGGGATCTGAACCACGGTGACAGTAGGGAAGAATCGTGGCTTATTATTTCCTCGAGTCCAGTATCAGTCAAAGCAAGTTCACATCCTTGGTGGGGTACTTATACTTACAACAGCTTCCGGGGGGACAAGTGAGTCACTCTTGAAAATTGTACAGGTATTTCAAATATCGCTCGGTTAATAAACAGTACAACCAGTTTTTGTTTTACAAGGCGAATGGGACAACATATAACTTATCTTCTTAATGTACACATATTCATTTTATACTTTTAAAATAGACTTCTTTATTGAAATAATGTAAGGTTACTGATCTGTACCAGGTCAGAAACGAAATCGACGTCATATATCGATCAGTTGGCAATTCCTATCATAGGTTCATCATTCCCGGCACAGAAGATTATATTTATTTTGTTCTTTCCTACCCACAACTCTTATGTCAACATTAGGTACTTCACGACGTCATGACATCCTTATGTGAGTGGTTAGTCATATAATAAAAAGGCCTACACTTGATAAAAAAAATAATCTTGATACATTGCCTAAGCACCATTTATCATTATAATATGCTGTATTTCACTTAAGATAGCAAGTCCTTAAAAATTTAACATTGTTATTATACTCACAAGGAAACGGAGAATCGAATGACAACTCTATAATCATTATATTGATCCATCATATCTTATACCACGAGTCAATTTAATTGGCTCTAAAATATATTTGTTCCTGCAGCTTTTAGGTGGATTTGGTTATGAATGGTTCACTATAACAAAGGTTTTAAATAGTCTCGACTTTTGTATAATTGGATTCCTCGCATTTTTTAAAGTGTAGTGGTAGTAAAAATTTAGTAGTTTTTGATAAAACAACTACTAACCTGACAGGTTTTGTAAAAAAAACCCCCGCAGAAATGAAACTAATTCTACATTTAACCAAGGATTAACGAAGCCTTCAAAGAACCCCAGGTTCAGAAGACACTATTCAGAGACAGTATTTTTGGGCAGGTGCTTAATGAGTGTTTTTAACAAATTTCCAGGAAGCCTGCTAAGAAAACTAAGAGTCATCCCCCATAAGACTAGTAATAATTGATGTAAATCTTTGTTAATGACCAGTAAGAGCTAATCAACTATGAAATAAACTCACCCTTGTCTGATCAATGACATCCACAATCGTACAAAGTTTTCCTTTATTGGGACCATCGGATATGTAGGCCACACGGCCAGTCTCCACAAACCGCGAAAACGGCTAGAATAACAAAGGTAATGAAAATAATTAGGCTAAAGTTCCAAAATGTGGTTGCTGTCATGCAGAGATGCGTTGATACTGATAGGACGGTTTGTAACAGTCACAGCTTACCATTCCTACTAGTAACCGTATCAACTGTTACTGGTACTAATCTCACACTCACCACGATAGAATATTATCATCACCGTGTCTTACTACCTGTTCGGGTTATACGCACTTACGATAATTGTGTAATGGTAGGGTGATTGTGAGATGAAATGGAGGACCTACAGTTTAACGTGGGATCCGAACCACGGTGGAGGCCTGGCATCACACGATAGAATAGTCATGGATATTCTTTTTCATTCTCATGTAGGCTTCAGGAGTATTTAGTAAGTACTCATCCTTCATCATTGTATTTACATTTGCGTGTTACTGCTAGTAATATTATTGATTTACTACAAATTTGAAATAATGTTGATTTCTATAACATTTCAATCAATATGAATTTATTAATTTTAAATATTAAACAAATTATTTAAATTTATGAAGGGTATTGTGGCAACATAGCGATGAAACAAAGGGCGCACTGACCCATTAAAACTGATACCCACATGCATTTATAAACTAGTTGATGTGAGAGCAAGGTTAATAATATTTTACCAATTTTTAACAAAACATTAAATAAAAGGTGATTCACAATGATATCAAAGCTTACAAATTTCCCCCTAAGAACAAGTTTTAATTTGGCCGTAGTATGCTTTATTCAGCCCATTGTAGGCTTTTTTTTCATTGTTTGGTAAAATGTTTAGATTTTGACTCGCATTATTACACAGAAGAGTATGTAGAATCGAATGAAACCGAGATTTATAAATTTTTAACAATTCTAATAAATACTATATCCAAACAAAACTAGACAACACATTGCCCGAATCACTTTTGAAACGTGAATATTGATGGTGTGTAACTTTGTGATCCCATGCACTGGACAAATTACATAATCCCATGATGCTGCAGTGCAAACTAAAATTGGTAGGTTTTACGTTGTTGTATCATGTGTACCACCCATGTTTAATTATTGCATTTATTATTTTATTTTATCTATAACTATAAATTTAACTTATTAATACAAAAATGAAAAGTTGAGTTAAGCTGCGCTGGGAAAGTGTCATAATAATGAAAGGTTAGGTTAAGATGGGTTGGGTGTCATAGATACTTATGATCACCTACATCAAGTCAAATCACTTTACTTCAAAGTAAAGTTAATTGTAGTTGTTGTAGACACATTATACGCCATCATAAAGATGGGAGTTTTTGTTGGTTCAAATCGATTCTACGTGTTTTTAAGTTTGGAATAATGTAGAACATAGATGGCCCATAATGGGACGAATAAAGTTGAATTTAGCCTTTAATTTTAAGGTTCAAATCATATATTCTTACTATTTTAAAACAATAGCATGAGCATTTTTTTGAAGAGATGCCTGGCTTCTTCCAGAGCTGAACTTTATAGGTTGTGGAACATATAAATGAAATATTGGTTACTATACATTTAGACTGCCATGTGGTGGTGAAAAAATATCAACATTTATATATAACAAATACATTTCCATGACTATAAACATTTATATGTGGGACTATATATAATACATAGTTGTAATTAGACTGTAATATAGTAAACTACATTGTTGAATATAAATGTTTGAAACTACAATTTATATAATTATAAATGCTAACAAACTTACCATCTTGCACCGGAAGAAAAAGACTATCACTAATTTTAAGTAACCGGAATCGGTACTTTAAGAACACTTTTATTTATATATTAAGTTTATATATATATAAAACGTTAATACTTAAATAATTTTAAAAATAAAATTTGTATTTTATTAGCTAGATTATGTATACTTTAAAAATATTTTAAATAATTATATTTTTAGATGTTTGTGTTGACTAATTTATAAAATCGGGAAATTTCTAGATGTAGATGGTAATTTGTTGTAAATATACCTAGTTTTCCCTCAAAGCTAACAAAAAATAACCAACTAGCAACCATAGATAACTTCAAAGTTGTAACTAGATTTTTATTTACTTTTTTTTGTTATGATATGGATGTATTTATAAGACGTAATATAGTAGTATAAAGTAATTAATTATAAAATTACATGCTGGTTTGTGAAGCTTAATTAGTAAGTAGTGTAATCATAATATTTCCTTAATCTTAAAGATGTTTATTAAATTAAGTTGAATTGGTTTACTGTATTTGAGAGAGATAAAACCAAACTGAATATATACTACAGTAGGCCTACTATTAATTTATTACTGATAAGCAAACACTATAATTAGGTACAAACTAAATCTAATTCATCATCACCATGCAAATTTCAATTTTTGGACAACTCATTTTCCTTAGATATTTAAGAGTCTTGCTTAGGAAAAAAATATATCTAAATCTATAATTCAAAATAAAGATAAAAATTAATTTATACGTTCAACGCTAACATTATGAACGGTTAACATTATGGACACCTCAATCTAAGGTCAAAGAGTAAAGTCCCATCAACAAACTTCGTATCCTTAAAGTGTGTAATACTTCGTAGGAGATCAATTCAAATTACACTGTCAACAGAATCATCCGTAATTCCTTAGTCCTAATGATTCTGTAGAAGTTAACTCAACTTTAACTTTCTAAGTACTGGTGTATGTAGACTGCTCCTACCAATCACAGAAGAGTAAGGGTGCGCGAGCATTGAAATGAAAACATCAATGGCATTTTCATAGTAATTAGACAAACTAGCTCATGTTTTAAATATATTATTTGTGATTGTACTCAACCCACCTTTCAAATATAGCTTTTACTGGACTTTTTATATCAAACTATATTGTGTAATTACTTTAGTTAATAATTGTTCAGCTGGGATATTGTTTGCTTGCACCTAGCTATAGAAAATTTCCTTTTGAAGAGTTTAATTAGACGTTTCCAGATTTTTCATTGGTTGCCATGGTCACTTCACTACGGATAAAAATTGTCCAGGCGTGATTTCCATTTCTAAGGACCATTGAGGACTTAAGGACTAAAAGGATACACAGCTTCTCTACTCTGTATATGAAGTCTTAAGCCCCATCTACAGACTTCATATTCATAGGTCCGTTTTCCATAGTCTGTGATCTCTAAAAAAGTACTGCCACAGTATCATATTGAGATGTCTATAGCGCCCCAATCTGTTACACTGTTACTATACTCAATGAAAAACTCGAGAATTTTTTTTAGGTTTATTTTAATTTTAAGAGAAGCATAGCGGATGGTGAGGAATAGAGAGGATATATATAAAAAAATTTCAGCGGATGCCGGATATATAAGAGAAATGAGTGAAGAGGTATCTGTCTTTACTTAACTTAAGTAAATTTGGCGTGTGCACGCATCAAATTAAAGGCACCAATAGCAATGAAAGGATCCCTTGCTAATGGTAAGTTTGATGGTTCAAATTGTGCTCTAAATTTATTATTATTATTTTTGTATTCGACCTAAATTTCAAGTATATTCTCGACTTTTCTCAAAAAAGTTGTTTTAGTTTTGTTTTTTCTTCATCAGGTGACAATTTGGTGGTTGCTCCTTGCGATATCCAATATTCTTTCGAAGAGAGTTTCGGCCGAAGTCTTTGACTATCTCATTGGTTGGCTCATTCACATGAATAATTATATGAACGTTGTAGATGCAGATAGAATTTGCAAGGCTCGTGGACTACAGACCTAGGATACATATTTATATATAATAATAAGGTGTCAGACTTCTATGCTGGCGGCCGGGGTTCAATCCTCGGTCCCGTCACAGATTTATCTGATTACCAAACCCTTCCTTCAC
>CABFVX010008707.1:0-22450 GCA_902151425.1 Timema shepardi | reverse complement strand
TGTATGTTAGCCATCTACCAATGTAATCAAATAACCCTTCTATTGCAATTCATTATACTATGTCTCTTAAAGAATTTTCTTTTGTCACAATAAAGCAAGCTAGTTTAAATTAAAAATTTGTTAACAATACTATAGGTATATAATTTCCAGTTAACGTTTGTTTATAATTATCACACTGTTTTTCTTTTAGAATCAACTGACCGTAGCCTGTCATCAGTCCAGCTGTTTTATAATTGAAAATTGCTCTTCAAGCCTACTGCATTTGATCTTTCCCGTGTTGCGACCAGACAGTATTAATCTGGAACTTCTATCTTATGTTTTTGTATATTTTTTTTGTAATCAATCATATATTTTATTTTTCTGTTAAAATAAATTTATTTTTGTTAATCTAATCATTTTATCAATCTGGTTTAAATAATTCCTTTGTACACCCAAGTAGTATTTGGTACACACTGCAATAAATCTTGCAAGATTATTTCTGACTTGAAGCACATTAGTTTCTGAAACGTCTGCATGTGCCATATTGATACTGGAATGTTTGCGCCGTTGTAAGCGTCGACGAGATCTTGGAGGACGTCCACATAAGGATAAGTGTTATTTTTGTTAAAGTAGTGCAACTTGCTTGCCCTCACGTTCAGATTATGAGTGGTGTAGTAATACACAACTACTTTATTGAGACATTTCCTGACTATACGTGCCGTGAACACCTTCCCCTTGGCCGTCTGTAAACTTTGAAGTTTACGTACACTTTGTTTGAAAATTTCCTGAAAGTCATCCCTCACGACACTCCCCGTCTAGGAGGGAAGCGTCCTCACCCAGACATTTTGCTAAACACGTCGATGACGGTGAGCAAGTACACTGCACCATCGTTGTATTTTCCGAGACTTCGCATATCGTTGAGATCGGCATGCCAGTGATCGTCAATGTTTGACACCACGCACCTGTTACGTGGCCAATTTTTTTTATCATAGGTTTGTGTAGCGTATAAGCATCCTGCACATGAAGCCATTTTCGTACTTTATCCGGATTTTTATTGTACCCCTTTATGAACGACGCTGCCCCTACAAATCCTGCAGGATGAGAAGGGTCATAGTAGATGTCGGCTAAACGGACCATTAAGTTCGTAAATAATCCACCCGTTTTCGTCCACCCTTTTCAGTTTCTTCATCTTAGGGCATTACGATGGTATAAGTGGTTGGGGTACGGGCGTATGATTTCTAATTGGTGCACAACGTTTAAGATTTACAGTAAATTCTTTCGGGACGTTTATTTTTTGATGCGCCGTAAGAAACATTCAATAGTCCAACGGTTTACTGTGTCTTCTTGCTCTGACCAGATCGCTGATTAAATCCATAATAATGGATCCACTGAGAAGCGTATCGTGAAAACTCACTTCCCCATTTGCATCCCAAGAGACGGGAAATAATATGTTCTAGTAAAAGTTCAGCTCTTTTACGTGCCTGTACGGGTACAGTATTGAGAACAGCAGTACATACACTTCAGGGGTGGTCGTGGGTGTATTTCAATGCGGTGGACGGTGTTGACTAAACTGCAGATAACGCTGTAGCACTTGTTGTTATGAAGTACATTTAGACTTGTCGTCAAGTTTTGAAGCGAGGAATTTTCCATTTCCTTGTTCAACTCGGAGACCCTAGATTTGTGGCTGATGCCACTTGTTGGTGGTGTTGCTCGTAGTGGTGTAATGTTTCCGAAGACACCAATATCATATTTTTCGGGTGTTCCATTATCTACTTGTTGAGTAATGAACCGGGGACACCGTTGATTCATAGGGATAAAGGTAAGGGCAGGAACACTCCTCCTTTCTGAACGAGTAGCCGTCTCTTCTTCTTCAAGCACTTTCCTCGTTTGACCAGTTAGCGCAACACCTGCTTGTGAGCACTTAGCTTTGTCTTCTACGCATTTGTTAACGGAACCCGTCCTTTTAAAGTGTTGCAGGCACGCTCGCAAACAAAGTCAATCAGTTTCTTATCTGCAATTTTCAACTAGGCGAGACGTTGCTGCAGGTATATGCGATGTATCACACGCCACAGAGGGGTTGCTTCAGCACTTTGGGACTCATGGTTATGAAATGATCTGTAATCGGGAATGTCGGTGTTTTTATAGCTTTTGTGTGGTAGGTACACGCAGCACCTGACATTTGTGTGGTTTCTAAATTTGAACCATTCGGGTATACCTGTCTTGAAATCTAACAATATGTACCCATGGAGAGTACTTGTAGCATCAGCGTAAGCCTTTTGTAAAACAAGGAGGCTTTCGGGACAGACTTGACGCGCAAAGTGTTGTATCTGAGCTTTATCCCGGGGATTTTTTAAAAGCGCGATAAAATGTGCGTTTAAGGAAATGTCTCTTTGACCTTTGCCCTGGTGGAATATATATTGTGTACGATACTTGACACTAATATTTTGATGGTGGTATCATTTGGTGAAAAGATCGACGACCACTTCGTTGACTTCACGCATCAGGTCGTCCAGGATAATCAACTGTGGATAGTCATTAGAGGTGTCATCCTTTTCAGGCAAACCCTTACAGAATATGACCCGGGGACTTTCCTCGTCTTGTTCGAATACCAGTTGCCATAGAGCATAATACCAGGTGATCTTATCAAATTTAACGTCACACATTTTGCCCAAGTGACGGATAAATTCGGCAACAAAATGTGACTTTCCACATTCGGGAGGGCTGCTTATGAAGGCCGAAAATGGATGTTTCAACTTGTCCATAATGTTTGCGACTGGTCTTAAAAGCTAAATGAACTTGTATTAATAGAGTAGGAGGGAGAGTGTGCAGACGTTACATCATAAACATAACAGTTTTTTTACAATATTTATTTACAACCATTGAATATTTACATAGTGGCCTCGGTACTAAAGATGATTTGATATGTACACTAAAATAAATATTTACTAGAAAAAAAATTGCAAGTATGTGGAGGATGGTACTGGCAGCTAAAAAAATATATCCCGGTTGCATAAAATAAATTTTTGAAAAATGGTATCGGCAAAGATCCCTGATTCAGCCCTTGCTGTGTAAATTCCATTGGTTTCAACTTTTGAAATTCGAACCTAAGACTCATTAACGATTGAATTTGTGCATCAAACGTAAATTATTGTTCAATTAACCCAAAATCCTGGAGGATTAAGAACGAGTGGTGGCACCTTTACCCCGTTCCACTAAAATTCACTGTTTGACTTGTGACTGGCGATTGGGGTTTGAATCCCAGTCGGTTATACAGAGGGGGGTTTTTCCTAAACTATTCTCACATATTCCCTCCGCGCAAATGTGGTTACTATTCCTTCAGGTACAATTTTCTTCATCCTTAACACACTAGTGTAATTATTACGTATGACGCGGAGCTAATATATAAATATACATACAGGATTTTCCGAAACTCGTAGCCCAAATTGCACTCACAGCTTGTTTGAACCAAAAGTACGTCCTTGTCACAGTGCTCACTATGCACGCTCGGTTCAAGATTCTAACATTCATTCACCCACATACGTGGACACGAAGGTTAAGTATTATTATTATGAGGTATTTAACGTGCACTTTCTAAATTGACTGATTTTATCAACACACGTCTTATAAAATAGCTTAAATCCAGAACAGACACAACACCCAGCCCCCACCACGGCTGTTAATTCATCGCTGTGAAATGGTAAACCCAAATTTCACAAATGATAAATTCTCAGGTGATGCTGTGTATCGAACCCTGGCCCTTTAAGCAGACACGTTATCAACTGAGAAAAGGTGTTGGATCAGCTAGTTCAAAACAAATTAATAATAATAACCACTTCAGTGGTTGAATGGTCACTCTCGTGTTAAGAATGACCTACTGAAGTCGGGGAGATTGGGGTTTAATTCTCGGTTGTGTATACTAAATGAGGTTTCTTTTACCAAACACATGCGGGTATATTACCTCTAAAATGCTTCCTTCCTAATCTCTACCCCATTAGAATAATAAATCTTTGACTTCATTTTATATTGTTGTCTTACAGCTAATTCAGTTATTTCATATAAAGATGGAACTGTATATTTATTTTTTGCTAAAATTCGAAAATATGGTTAACCCCCAAAATAATATTTCCCGATCCGCCACTGATCTATGCTTTTCTTATGAGACAAAGTAACTCACTGACTATATGAAGGGACTATGTTACTCCACTTCTTTTGTATTGCGGGGGTGACCTGGTGGTCTAGGGGTAAGGTGTCAGACTTCTGTGCTGGCGCCCGGGGTTCAATCCTCGGTCGCGGCAAAGATTTATCTGATTACCAAACCCTTCCTTCACCTCTGACAAGACATCTTGTGAATGTGGGGAATGCCAGGCCTTCACCGTGGTTCGGATTCCACGTTAAACTGTAGGTCCTTCATTTCATCTCACAATCACCCTACCATTACACATTGGCGTACGTGCGTATAACCCGAACGGGTAGTAAGACGCGGTGCTAATAATAATTTTGTATTGCGTAACATTAATATATTAAACACCTTCCGGTTGTTCTCTTCTTCTCACCCTGTCCACTACGGTAATCGAACCTGGGACTTGACTTGCTCCACGGTGTCGGACCTTGGGAAAGTATATCTACTAACATTTATATCTGTTTGGAGGAAGTGAGCCCGCGAGAAGAAGGGATGGGACCCCCAACAAAGCACTTGGACGAGATTCTAAATTCAGCCTTTCTGGTTACCAGCAAACCAGCATATCTCGATACTTTACACCCTTTACCATCTGTTACACTCCAATAAAACGCTAAAGTACCTGGGAACAGACCTCTAGTTTACCCAAAACTCTAACTACTTGAGGAAGTGAACCCTCAGGGAGAGTGGAAAACACCCCTAATTTACCTGGCATAGAGTCGAACCTAGAACTGGGAAGTGAGCCCTCAGGGAGAGTGTAAAACCACCCCAACCGAGATTCAAACAACATCATCATGTAAACACTGTGGAACTGTTTGAGAAGTTCTGGTTAAATAACTATTTGTAACATGTTATGATAACCCCCAAGGGGTTTGCTTTATCCCCAGAATAACAATGTTCCTCAAGGTTGTGACAACCGGTATTCGAATCGAGAGTGCTTTTTGTTGTTCACAAACCATCCCTGGTTTCAACTGTTGACATTAGAACCTAAGACTCACTAACGATTGATCTTGGACATCAAGTAACCCGTTGGCACCTTTACCCCCTCTTCACTGTTTGACTTGTGACCGCAAACACACTATCCGTGGTTCAAATCACAGCTGGGTAAACGTTACACTCTTCCTGCGGTTCACTTAGCGCATAAGATGCGGTGCAAGCTTGGGGTTTGATCCCTCATTAATCGTTTTCCACTTCCAGAGATACAGAACACCGAGGGGGAGTCTCTGTGAATACAAATCCACGCCATAGATTCCTTAATCATATCCGGGAGGTTTTCCATACAAATGCGGGTACATTTACGTTTGTGAATTTGACACCTTACCTTAAGAGCATATAGTTACTTTACCTGCGGTCAGTATCTATCACCTGCATCACTGGTAGCGTAGTCTAAGTCGTCACAGGGAGGTCGTGGGTTTGATTCCTGTTCTGGTACATGACCATTCTAGATGTCAGCCCTCTAGATGTCAGCCCCCCCGCACACTTTGTGAAAATCCGTGTACATTTTCCGTCCTCATACCTGGGGCTCATGATTGAACACAGAGGCTATTGAATACCTTGTGGCTTAGAACTAGACACCTTATAGGCGTATAGATAAATAGCTGTTGACAATTTTTTTTAAATAGCTAGGCTGGAGTTCGAACACTGACCTATCAAGCTGAGGCTATTTCCCACCTCTTCCTCCAGAATACAGTGTGGCAATCAACAGTTCTGTGACTATGGTTATTTGTCTGAAATACTTAGATAGTTTAGTCTAACTACACTTCTTTTGTATTGCGTAACATTAATTGGTAAGGTTTTGCGGAGATAAGGGTTCAAACATTTCCACCACCAAAATGTGAATATATTCTAGGCTATTTACAACTCTCACTCCACGCAAATGCGGGTACACTATCACAATATATTGAATAACGTGTGTAAACTTGTCAACTTACCAACAACATATTCTTACTAGTTTTTTATTGACAATCATCAATTAATTTACTAGCAGTAATATTATTTAGGTCTGTGAATACTCTAGACAGGCGAGTCTGGTGACGGCATCGTGAAGGCCGATATCGGGTGTTGTTGTAGGCCTGGGCAACACGGTCACAACGTCCTCTTGTACACAGCACAGGTAAGTCTCCTCGAGGGTAGTACTTCAGTGGAGGGCCGCAGAACTCTATGTAGCCTCAATCCTCTACTTTGTAAATTACATGTCTATCGCTCACATCCACACTGTGGATATTTTCTGCCGTCATATAAGCACACCCTGCCACACAAACGTTAAATTAATATAGCCGCTTCTAAGCATGGTTAGCGTACCTGAACTCTAAACGTGCTGGATGATTTGTAGGGTCTACTGTGCAATACGTTGCCGATACCCGACTGCTTTACTCTTAAACGGGTTCAAAGTTCACAACGGTGGGCAAACCGGGTTTTACTCCGGCGCAGGTAAATAACAGTTTTTTGTTATTAAGCTCGCACACGTCTTCATCTCTTAGAGTACCGAAACTACACGGTAAAAATACACAAAACTCACCATCTAGATAGGCTATTAGGCGTCTCCCGAACTTTGTATCGACCGCTTTTAATTTATCCACCGAGTACTTTTGGTCGACGATTAGATCACTCAATTTTAAGGTCTGCACGACGTCAACAATATTTATCAACTGCTGTAACTTGTTCAACTTGATCCGCTCTACAAACGCTTATAAATAGCCGACCAAGCGGGGTGCCCCCTTTATATCCCGGATCGATGTGAAATTGATTATCTATAGTAGCTCATTTTGTTATTAAACGATTCCTCAATAACAACTAGAGAGGGCAGGGTTTGATTTCCGGTACTCTGGATAAATACAACGCCCCAATTATCAATCATCGATTATTCACATGACTTGACGTATGAATATGGGGTTCTGACTGTTTAAAATATCAGCTGTGTATCACATGACTTGGAGTGTATTCTAACTGTTTAAAATATCACACGACTTGCCGTATGAATAGGGGATTCTGACTGTTTAAAATATAAAGTAAATTAGAGTTAGATGACTTACGATATGCTAGTCATAATTGTCTGTAATAGGTTTGATGATGATTGTTGTTTCATGGCCATTAACAAGGTTCTGGGGGAGGTGTACTAAGTGAATAAGACGAGCTAGCAGGTAATACAAGAATTTGTGACTAAGGGCTACGTGATGGTCCATTAAGAGGAAACATGTTGTCCACTGATGTTCCACTCGATGTTGCTCAAGGCTATTTTAAGACGGGATGTGGGAAAATATAGACAGTTTTCGGTAGGAATATTATCTGAGGATGAAAAACTATAGGATATTTTCGGTAGGAAGAGAAGAGGTGGTTGTAGGGGAGGGGTGTTTTGACCCGGGAGGTGGTTGTAGGGGGAAGGATTCTAGGTGAGGGGGTGGTGTTTTGAGCTGAGGGACGGGGTTGTAGGGGATGGGTGTTTTGACCCGGGAGGTGGTTGTAGAAGAAAGGTTGAAGGGGTTGGTATTTTGAGCCGAGGGACGAGGTTGTAGAGGAAGGATTGAAGGGGGAGTGGGGTTTTGACCCGGGAGGTGGTTGTAGGGGGAAGGATCGAAGGGGGAGGGGGTTGTAGGGGGAAGGATCGAAGGGGGAGGGGGTTGGGGGGAGAATTTTTTTAGCCGAGGGATGCGGTTTAAGGGGAAGGGTTGAAGGGGGATAAAGTGTTTTTAGCTGAGGGACGGGATTGTGGGGAAAGGGTTGAAGGGGGAGGTGGTTGTAGGGGAGAAAATTTTTTTGAGCCGAGGGACGGGCTATAGGGAAAGTGTTGAAGTGGGGAATGTGTTTTGACCCGGGATAGGGTTGTGGGGGAAGGGTTGAAGGAGATGGGTGTTTTGAGCCGTGGAAAAACGTATGAACGATTATATGCATCATTCCTGTAATATCTGTGTTTTATCAATTATAAATCAACATGTCTGGGTTCGAATCTCGGTCGGGGGTGATTTTCCAGGCGCTCAATCAACATGTCTTGAAGGTGTATAATTAATTAGCAATCAACATGTCTGGGTTCGAATCTCAGTCGGGGGTGATTTTCCAGGCGCTCAATCATCAACATGTCTTGAAGGTGTATAATTAATTATCAATCAACATGTCTGGGTTCGGGGGGTGATGGCGGAGTGGACAAACTCTTACCATCATGTGTTTATGAAAGATTATATGCGTCGTCAATGTCTACGGTAGAAACCGCGCCGTGCACCGATAATCAATCATCGATTTCAATTATTTATCAACATGTCTTGAGGCTCGGTTTGGGACGTAGTGGGGAAGTCTACCTTCCTCATGTTGACAGGAATGTTCACTCCAACGCCCCAAATCCACAGGCATGGGCATGTTCAAGGTCACGGGATAAATACACAGCAACATGTTGTTGTCACACAAGGATGTTTACAAGCATGTTCAAGGTCATATTTCCCTAACTCATCAGGAACACTACTGGCCGGTCCTTTCCTTATTGGTACTGCCAGAGCATTCAATAGTGCTTGTATTTACTGACCCACTCCCTGGGGTACAATAATAATATAATTTCATACAAGACTAATACTCAGCCAATAGGTGCCAAAAACGGGCAAAGAGAAAAAAAAGGTATTATCCGCACGGACCCCATACAAGCGGAGTTCCGAGCCTTACTCACCCAGGCTAATACCACACGCGAAGCGTGGCAACAAGAATATTTCAAAAGATTGAACACACTAACCCGACTGGGTCCTAAAAGAATAGACAACTTGGTTGTATCCATAAAAACAAGTGTGTAATTCTACGGACCCAAAAGAGAAATATCGTGCTCGCTGAAAATAGCAACCATTTGGACTAAGTCTTCATCTGGAGCTCAAGGTTCCTATATCGAAGCTATATCATATGGATATAGGAAAAACACGGCCGCTTGGACCAATATTACAAGTCTGAGGGACTTGAGCAACACTAGAGTTACTGTAACAACATCAACAGAGTTGTAATAATACAAAACCAAAATCTAATCACTCTGACTGAAACATGAAGTCAAAATAATCGTAATAGTCACCTCGACTATACTAAGTCTGAAATAAACAATAATTCAGATGGACATATTAAATAAACAATTTATAATATTTTAACTAAACAATAAGTAAGATGGACGTCGCCTCTATACTTAAGAAATCGGAGAAGATATTCCTTGGTGGCGCAGCGGTGATAACCACGTCCAACACATCATGGCCACCGGTTACTTCGTGAAGAGAGATTTTCCTTGGAGGTGCGGTGGTGAGCAACACGCCTAATACTCCAGGGCCACCGGTTCCTTCGTGAAGAGAGGTTTTCTTCAGTGGTGCGTCGGTGATAACCACGCCCTATAATCCATGGCCACTGGTCCCTTCGTGGAGAGAAGTTCCTTCTTAAACGACGTGACGTGACGTATATACTTTTGACACATGCCAAGGCATTAAACGTCAGTTACACAAAGTATCCCACCACCCACGTGGAAGTAAAAACACTCACTATGCTTACGGGTGTGCAAGGGAAATCATTGGACAACGTATTCACCGGACAGTTACCCAAACGATGTATCGTGGGATTTGTATCAAACGCTGCGTTTAACGGAGACGATACCAAGAACCCGTTCAAATTCTAAACCTACGGAATGAACCATTTCTTGCTGTACGTGGATGGGAACATGTGCCGTCGAAATCGTTACAGCCAAATTTTTCAAACGGCAAATATGTCATGTCCTACCACAAACTGTTTTCTGGAACGCGTATCCATTTCATGAACAAAGGTAGCGACATCACACGAGAAGCCTTTCTTAAGGGATACCATCTCATTTTTTCAATCTCACACCTAATCTGTTCGCCCACATAACATCGCATTGGAATTTTACGAGGCATTGTTCTCTGAGCATCGAATTGAGCTTCACCAGAGCTCTCACCGAAACCGTCAACTGTATCGTGTATGGTAGGTTTGCCAACATCATCACCATCGATAAGAACCGAAACGTCGTAACCGATTATGGGAGTTAGTATAAGCGAGTCCCGCCTCTTACACTCGTCGTTTAAATCATGGAAGTCATTGTAGATTTCCAGAGATTGATCGACGATATCAAAGAGTTTATCGTCAAGGAACTGAGTGTTTTATCTGTATGCGGCATATTACTTCAACATTGGGTGTTAAAACCCCCATGCGATATCGAGGAACTTTCCACCGATGCCAGAAAGAAAGCCGACTATATCGTCAACAATCTGCACGGTATTCCCTTGGATAGTGGTGATGTGGATAACAGCCTGCTCGAATCCTTCATCTCCCGTGCCACAACGCGTGAATAAACCGTCTACGACAAGGGGGCAGAAAAGAAAATGTTTCTAGCCAAATACACGTCAACACCGGTCGTAAATCTGTACGACAGAGGTTGTTCGTCACTGAAAACACTTAAATTAGGCCGCACCATGTGCACGGCACATAGTTCTGTGTGGAATATCTGTTAGTCTTCCATAGTTTGGGGGGACTTCAAGATTGGGTGATTGAAGATGTACACGCACACCATAAGACATGCGCTGAAAACAAACCTGTGGTTCCATTCGGTACGGTCGGATGTTTTCCCTGCTGATCAATTGCCCACAAGAATAGCGCGACCGGCCACTCTCTTCATTAACACGGATCCACACACCAGGCCTGAGAAGCATTTGTTTGCCATCATTATCGACAAGAACGGCGTGGGAGAATAATTTTACAGTTATGGTTTTACACCCCTTATAAAATCACATCTGGAATTTATAGGCAAAAACACTTCCCACACGTCTCATAACACGATTAATCTTCAAAGCACAGCCTCAGATATTTGCGGCCATTACTATTTAATGTACCTTCTCAAGCACCCAGAACATTCCAATGGAAACTTTCCTAACCCTATTCTCGCCTACCAATCATACTGGCAACGACGCTAGGGTTCTGAGATATTAAAACACATTTTTCAAGACTGTAAGGTCCTGCCAGCCCTCAAGAGGCTGCGTCCAATCAGCGTGTACCTATAAAAGTGGCGTCCCGACAGCGTGTCGTCCATAATTACGACAGTCATCGAAACGATAAAGAATCATGGAAGGTCAAGACGTTTGCACCCGGAAAGCAAAGCCGGTGAAGTCGCTGCACCAGTATTTTCAACACTTTGTTTCCACTGAACGAAATCGACGCCAAACCAGTAATTGTCGGCATGAGCGTCAAGAACAATTTTACACACTAGCTAGAAAAATGTGGAGGGAACTGTGCGGTGTTGGGCCGTACAGAGTGGCAAGAACTGGGCAAATACAAGTCGATCATATCAAAGTTTTTCAGTATCATGCAACCTCCTCAGTAGATTAGTCTGACTAGTCATGAAATCTCTCTAAGATGCATTTGCGGTGACCGTATGGTCGTCGTCAACGAGGAACAAAACGCCGGAATCAAACGTGTCGCCTATCTATCATCTAGCTGGGCGCGTCTTTGTGATGTGTGGAACCTCATTGACGTCACCGTCGACCGAATGAATATGTGGTAAACACCCGTCGCACGATAATGCAACGATTTGATCGACACACTCGTCGTAGATGTATGCGATACGCTAACAGAATCAGTGTATGTCATCGTCCTCGAGCAACCACTGGTGGAAACGCACATCAGAAACCTATATGTGATCAGTGCTACCAACTATACACGTCATGTCATCAGTTTGGACTATTACATGCTGGATTGTGAACTAAAAACAATTTTACTGACACATCTAAGAGACACTGTAGAAAAACGTATAAACGAATATATACGTTATTCCTGTAAAAGTGTATAATAATAATTATGTATGTCTGTGAAACCTTTAATGAATAATAAATACTATGTACGTCTGTTAAACCTTTAATGTATAATAAATATTATGTAGTCTGTAAAACCCTTAATGTATAGTAAATATGTTTTGTAATATTGTGTTTTATTCACGCAAAACCTGTCCGTCCCTTACACGTAGATTAACCAACTACGAGTCTCGACTTGTCGAGCCGACAAACTGACACCAAGATCGAACAGGGTCAATTACCTCTTTTACTAGCTGACGGTTTCAAGCCCACACACGACTATAGTATAAACTTTCTAACCTAGTCCGATTTTGAAAATTCATTCATCATTAAAATATCTTTAAATTATTTTCTATTAAAAAAAATATCGAGTGTTATTTTTCATGTAAAAATACCCCCAAGAGATCCATTTGGAACCAAATCGTTAAGTCCATTTTAAAAATATTTAAAGCTTTTAAAAAAATCAATCATAAGTAAACTACCTATAAATAACTTTTATTCAAAAACTAAGTATACAATGCTATTTGCAACCCTCCCAAGATATCGATTTGGAACCAAATCATTAAACCCGTTTTTAAAATATATCAAAATTTTGGAAAATTCTTTATCAGTTACAGACCCCTAAACGACTTTGTATTCCAAAAACAACTCTACTATGTTATTTGTGACGTAAACACTCGCAAAATACATGCCCCTTTGGAACCAAATCATTAAAACCATCTTTTAAAAATGTCAAGTTTTTATAAAATCAGTCATCATTAAACTACTCTTGAACGACATTTTATTTAAAAAAAAAACAAAACAAGTATACAGTGGTATTTGTCATGCAAAACACTCCCAAGATGTCCATTTTAAACCAAATCACTAAAACCATTTTTAAAATATCTCATGTTTTTGAAAAATCAGTCCCATAAACAACTTTTTATTAAAAAAACAAGTATATAGTTTTATTTGACATGCAAAACACTCCCAAGAGACCCATTTGGAACCAAATCGCTATTGCGATTTTAAAAATATTGTACCAGCCTTAGTGGCCACGTGGTCTCTATACTGTTTTAATACAACCTCACATAAGGAGGCTAAAGTATCCTTATGAAATGATAAAACATTATTGAGGACTCGTTAAAAATATTAGAATTGTTACATGTTCATTGGAGCGTAGTAGTTCTAGAGAAATTCACGTGCAAGAATAGTAAAAAATACTATTACAATTTTAAAATTAAAATTAAATTGTTAAAATTATTTTGTGTCTATTAACTATATTGAGCATAATTATTGGGACAGGAATTACTTGCTAGCTAGTGAATCATACTATTGCTGCAATTATTTATTGACACGGTATAGAATAATAGGTTTTTATCATCCTTGTAGACCGTAACGGGGATTGCAAGGTTAATAATCTGCTAGCCAGGTGTTAATGAATATTGTGAGAGTCTCCTTTGGTCCAACAATAGATTCCTAAAAGATCTTAAGGAGGGTGGCTTTCTTCCCTTTTCCTGGAACGTGCTAAAGTTCCGGGGGACAGTTAGGTTCATCCATGTTGGATCTTGAAGACCAATGGGAGTGTTTTCCTGATATTCAAAAAAATATCAGTTGAGTCGATTAGGAGACTCGTTACTCTTGTCTCGTCGGAATTGCGCCAAGGACGCTCGCGGGTATACTCTTGGGAGTCAAGTTTTGTGAATCTTTGATCAACACCTCGCGTAAGCCACTAGGGTATTCGCCACGGGTAGAATTATTAGAATAGAAAAACAGGCCTAGTAATCAATAGCAACTAGATCTCATCCCGGCCAAAGCAATTGATATTGTTAATTTATCATAAATCTGCTGACGGCCACTCTCACATGTGTATCAAGTGAAATACTAGAAGCCAACCAATAAAATAAATAGTCATTTAAATATATTATTTCGTTAATTAATTTAACACACTATCTAAATAATTGGTGCAAGTGAATAGTAAATAGGACTTTAATTAAGTGAAGTTTTATTATTTTAACCAACAACACCACCACGATACGATCACTACAAAACTATAGATTTGACAAATAAACCTTCATTCCGTGTCGACCTCATTTCATTTGCGAAGCCATTACGGTCATATACAGGCTGGCCACGAAAGTGAATGGGTTAGATTAGGTCCGTTTAGCGTAGCACTATTCCATGTTTTGTAATTTTCTAAAGTATTTTATAATGGCTTGGGTGATGATCCAAATAAAACTATTCTAGAGTTTTAGATATATTTAAATATATTATTTTTTATTAGGGCTATGTTTTTTCTCATTAATTATGCTAATATAATAATAATAAGGATAATATACTTTAAGAGGAAATGTACCCTCATTTAAGTGGAGGAAGTGTGGGTAACTATTTAGGAAAAAATACCCTCGCCCATTTCGATACACCCGACCGGGATTCGAACACCAATATCCCCATCCCTGGCAATCCAGTCTAACATGAGAGTTATACAGTAAGCAATGTGACCTGTGTAGTGTGTAGTGAGACGGGTCAAAATAAAAGAGTTTTAATTATAATTCACCCACCCCTCCCTCTACTTATTCTGGATACAGTGTTGTATTTTTTTTAGCACCACGTCTTACTACCCGTTCGGTCTATACGTCAACAGTGTTGTACATGTTGGCTTTGCCCCTTTATAGTGTTTTAGTCCAGATTCAACTGGCCACTGGATTGATCTTGGTCCCTTGGTTCGTAATCCACCACAGTATCACAGTTTCACTTCTGACAAGTGTATTGTACTGTCACACAATAAAATAAAGAATACAAGGTTCGAGGTTGGGACCGACTACTCACCCCTTTCCCTCCTATTTCAAAACTGCCCTAGTGAAAGAGCTTTAAAATCTGTCAACAGGTCTCACTAAGATGGCGGAGTTATGAGGAGAGGCATAGGTTCTACCTCCTTGAGGGGTTGTCCCCATAGGCCCAAGCCCACTACACGGGCCTACGGGCGGCACATTTAGAATAATATTATTTTTATTTTTATATCTTTTTAAATAATTACGTTTAAATATTATTGACTAACATTATTGAAATAGTTCGAGTTAAAGTCAGAACGACAGTATTTATTTTTAAATAATTGTACTTTATAACTGACGTCAGTCTCCCTTTCTTCATAATGTAAACTCAAGCTACTGCAGGGCATGTACATGCCAGATTTTTGAAATCTTTCTCGAATACTAACTTCCGCCTCCTCGACCCCCCTCCCCCTTCCCAAGACTTCTTTCTACCGAAACCTCCTAAAACTCTTTGAAAAAAAATTAGGAAGGGGGCGCATATTATAATTGTGCCTAGGTGCGCAATTTTTTTAAATACGCCACTGGTTGTCCCCTTTTGAGACCTCTAGGGGTCACTCGGTTTAAAAAAAAGTAGTGGGGGAAGCTTCTTAAGAGTAAAACTAATACAGTTGTCAGTAAAAAGTGAATCCGACGTGGGACGATTATTCCGAGCACTGCAAAACACTTATAGAAGGTTAATAGAGTTATTTTAGATTAATATTTAATCTCTGCCACGTGCACTAAGGCTGTTTGTTTCCCGCACAAACGGGAAGTAAGACGCAATGCTGACAGCTCAAAGGTACGGTCCCGTAATTGAAACCCTGCCTTCCTTGGTACCCGAGTCAGTGTTCAACTGGACTAAGAGGTTAGGCTCTCTACCGCTCTCTTTATGTGGGAGGTGAATTACTTTATTGGTTTTAAGAAGACTACATTCCAAATTGATAACATGTTACTATTAACTAATGTTATTTTATAGGTATTTATAATACATATCAAAGGTGTTGGCTTTAGACTATATGGATTGACGTATGAATACGTGATAGTTGATCTCGTAGCTTTAATAACCGTCAAACACTTGGTGTAAACGGATACGAACCAAAGGGCCCACACGAATAACAAACACCCACGACCAATGCATGGTAAAAAAAACTATAGGAAAACACTAAAAATCCTAGCTAAAGAAGGTGATTCGCAAGGGCCATCGTACTACCATAAATACATCAGCAAACATCACATCACGGCTTTCATTCTTTCATCCCCAAGTTGTACACGACCATTTCCATTAATATCACAAATAGTAGTGGTTATAGGGCACCCCCCTGCTTCACTAATGTTTTTATTCGGAACCACTCCATCCTCCCACTCTTAGTCTAAACATAGCTCACGTCATCCTCTTTCAATGCTTTTAACTCTCATTACAACTCCTCTTTCCATCTCGGCCTCCTCCATACCTTACAAACTTTATATCTATACACGATATCACATGTCTTTTCCACATTCATAAATACAATTACCAAGTCTTTCCCATATCCAGCACATCAAGTGAGTATATCTCATTGTGACTCCATCTCCCTGCACAACCTGTGTTTAGAAGAACACACCTAAGTGAGTATATCTCATTGTGACTCCATCTCCCTGCACAGCCTGTGTTTAGAAGAACACACCAAGTGAGTATATCTCATTGTGACTTCATCTCCCTGCATAGCCTGTGTTTAGAAGAACACACCAAGTGAGTATTTTCCATTGTAACTCCATCTCCCTCCACAACCTGTGTTTAGAAGAACACATCAAGTGAGTATTTTCCATTGTGACTCCATCTCCCTGCACAGCCTGTGTTTATGAAGAACACACCAAGTGAGTATATCTCATTGTGACTCCATCTCCCTGCACAGCCTGTGTTTAGAAGAACACATCAAGTGAGTATATATCATTGTGACTCCATCTCCCTGCACAGCCTGTGTTTAGAAGAACACGGGGTAAGGACCACAAGAAGGTCATATTAAATTAATAACTTATCGTGTTCAAGCTAGTTACTATTTAAACATGAAAGGTTCTTTAGGGATGTTTCTGTTTTTTATCCCTTTACGGGTGATTAATACTGCCAGTGTTAGTTAAAGTAGGGCGCCTCTCTGTGTTGAAGTTGGTAGAGTGTGCGGGAATCGATTCTGGCTTGAACTAAAGTTGTGGTTGTTTGAGGGGTAGAGGGGAAAACGGTCGATGCTAGTCGCATTTCTCTCTCTCTAACGCTAACGAACTAGTGACCTTACGCTCTCCCTAGTTGTGCTGAGGACTCCAGCGGACGAACATTCACACGTCATTTTACCCTTGTTTTACAAAACAAATATGTATATGTTATAACTCTCCGGGGTTTCATAGACCGTTTCAAACGTGGGCTCTGGTGGTTGTTCCAAGTTCTAGTGGTTTTTATATTTCGGTCATTCGGAACAAATGAAATAATTTTAAAATTTAAATGTGACTTTTTGTTAGCTCAGTATAGCAATTGTTGATTTGATGATAATGTTTGTTGTTAGAGGGCCGCTATTTGACTAGTGTTGCGAAGAAGTGTCGTGTTTGAGTGATCAATTGTGTGCAATAGACAAATGTCGGTATCTTGGCTCTGTGAATGGGTAATGAATCTGTTGCGCTCTTTACACTTCGCGTTTGTTGATGGACTTGAAAACTAATGAGAACATTACCTTTGACAAGAGAAATAACACCGGAAGCTTGTCTCGTCTATAATTATTAATGAAAGTCACTCGATGTAGTGATTAACTAAGTAAACATAGAAGGTAGATTAGGATTGTGTTGATTAAATTTGTCAATTCATGAATTAAGTTAGAAACTAGGTGTAGAACCACTTGATATAAGAATGAACTTTTGTTACAAATATAGATAAATTAATTTAACTACACCAGCCCATTTGAGGATTAATCAAAAAATACTAATGTATATCTAATTATTTGTATTATTTATATAATTTATCCACGTTTTATATTAACGCGAATTTTGATGTTAGCACTATACTTGTATCAACAGTAGAGTTAAAACTATTGTATTTTATTGAACAATATTCTTACAATGAAGTCTATCTTAATCAAATCTACAAACGTTGGAACATTTTAACTTCAATAATATATAATAAATAAACAAAATGTAGAAAAATTCAAAAACTCACTACGTATCACATGAAATATCCTAAGCAGAAGAAAAGTTTCAAATATTAGAGCCAAGGCTGTATTCCTAGTTATGTTTATTTTTAATATTAATAATATTTGTATGCGCACTGTGAAAAGTAAATACGATAGAAGGCCGTATTAACGTCCCATGATTTTATAACTCACACTGGACACCTCTACTCTAGAGGCCTGCTCTGAGTTGTTTGGGGAGTAACACAGATGCTAACTACTGACAGTAAACTATCTTGAATGTGCTCACCCAGCGCATGTAGCAAGTGTCGAGTTTTTGTGAAGCCCTCCAGTAAGTATGTGGAGACTGCTGGCTGCCAGTCCAAGCCTTGTAACCTGCCAGCACTGCCTCAAGACTGTCCCCTGGCATGGTGTGTCTCTTCTGGTGGTGTGTGTTCTCCTTGCGGGTAACCAGGGGACACCGGGTGGTGCAATGACGGTTCCAGTGGAGGGTGGTAAGGACATGTACATCCCCACATCCATGGTAGACTCTCAAGGTAGGAACTTGGAGGACAGTGACTATAACCACCCTACCATCGTGCTGACGGTGTCATCCCAACCATACCAAGGGAAGGACGAGGAAGATATGGTCTGCGCCACGGGGGGACAGTTGCAGGTGACTTCTGCAGTGACTCCTAGACTCAATCTCACTGTCAAACACCCACTGTTTGATCCTCGGCCAGGTCTTGTTCCTGGAGTGGTCTACCAAGGCAAGTGTTATATTCTAAATATAGAGATAGTGCTAATTATCATAGCATTTTTGCCAATTAGCTCAAGTATAAGAGCTTCACATTATAATTTACCAAACACTTTTTTATTTATGTTTTAGCACCTCATCTTACTACCCGTTCGTACTATAAGCCTATGTATTAATTACGTTATTAGGTTCAGGAATGATGCAGGATACTTTTATATTAAGTGCACTCGCATTAGCGTGTTAAGAGAGTTGAGCATCATTTGGAGAAAACCACCCTGATATACCCGATCAAGATTCGAACTTTGATCTGGCTCGTTATCGTCAGTCTTGTCTACTGTGACAGTGGCATCTTAGACCATGCAGCCACCAAAGCGTGTTATATTTAAGCTCTTGAAAATATAAAAGTGAATACATAATGGCTTATTTTAACAAGCTAGGATTAGGAATCTAATTAAGTAAGCTCCTTACATGGACATAATGGGGCACAATTTGTTGGAAACCGTCTTTCAAAAACACACGGAAACAATTCAACTCCAATAAGCAGTGGCGGATTTAAAATTTTTGCGCCCCCAGGCACAGTTATAATATGGACCCTCTCTCAATTTCTTTTCCAAGGGCTTTAGGACGTTTCGGAGGAACGAGATGTGGGGGTGGGGGCAGGGGGGGGGGAGCGGAAGTTAATATTTGAGAAACGATTTTTAACAAAGAAAATCAGGCATAAACGTAATTATTAAAAACAAAAAATAAAAATAATGTTATCCAAAATGTGCCGCCGCCCTTAGGCCCGTTTCTAATGGGCCTATAGTGTAAACCCACTTCTGTCGATAAATATAACTGTGGCACTGTATGATGTGGTAGGATAGGAGTGTGACGTCATGGCCACGGTTACCTTGGCTCTCCCTCGACCATAGCTAAGGGAGCTCGACTAACAGTTAAATTGTTAACAGTCCTTGTTTTGGTCGCTGCAGAGATGGCGCTAGCTCGAGGAACGAGTTCAACGGATATAGCTCGAACTACTAATACAATAGCCTGGGCCTTCGTAGGAATGGAGGGGCTAAGCCACAACAATTCGGAAGCAAATATAGGAGTTAAATAACGAGTTTATTAAAATGAGACACAGGAAATTTACAAACAAAGTCCATGAAGTTTAGGCAGTTCACACTGGCTCCACACTGGCTCCACACTCAAACTGAAGCGCTTTCTAGAGAAAAGAGTGAAAAAAGGTACCCTAAGGATTTCAACTACCATGTGTAGAAACATACTTGAAAGAGTCTACACAAACAATTAGTGTGAAGCTACTTTAATATACAAAAATACAATTGACACGTTCCTATTTGAGGATACGAAATGAAAGATGAACTTAACTATGTAGATTGCAATTTTTACACATACGATAAACAAAATAGAAACGTAAGTTAAGGTTTGCCCAGATATTCACCCCAACCGCCTTACTTGAAGATTCAAAATAACTATGACACCACTATATTAATCATAATAATTACAATACAAAAACTTTCTAACTAGGAGAGCCAGGTCAATTGTGATTGGGCTAACTAATAAAGTATGATGTCAAACCAAAAATTACTGATGCTCCCGACAACATCCTTTTTTGACTCGAAGATTCTGAACTAAAACCACTTCCACTGCTGACATCAGCGATACAATATATACACTTATTCCAACTATAACACTAAACTAAAGACACAAATTCGCCTACTCTGGTGACTAACTCCTTTAAATTAACCACCTTAACCACATATAAACCAGAGCCAAACCTTCTTGATAGCTCATTAATATGAATAATAATATCTTAGCGTTTTAAAGTAAGATAAAATACACCCGTTGTGATATTATTAACCTCAGCCCCTTCATAGCTGTAGGATAGCCATACGAGAGGAAATGGCCGTCTTCAACATCGCCAGTAGGTCCATGTTTCTTGTTACGGGCGTGGGGTTTAGGTTTGAACACAGGCTATAATATATTATATAATAAGCTCGTGTGTCTGACTAGGAGTGTGGTAAGGTGGTATTGGGCTTTGTGAAATGATGACATCAAACATGTAAGGCTGGCTGGTCGGAATACATGACATCAAAGCCGCCTGTATGGAAATAGCTGACCTGTAAGCTCTCACGAGTTTCGCTGGCAGCATCTCTTTTTTTGCAGGAGCAACACGCGCTGGCACTTTGTCTCTTTACTAATAAGGCTCACTAGTTCGGGGCTCCGTAGTTCAGACCTGAGTTAGATCACTTTTGTAGATGCTATAGCTGCCACCACGGCTGACAGGCAAACCCACAGCTTCGATTATCTTCGTAAAGCTCCAGCATCTGTGGCGAGTAGAGTATCGAAAATATAGAGTATATATAGTATATGTGAATTAGTTTGAGAAATATTATGTAGTTAGTTTATCGAGGGGGTGAATATCACATTGTCCCTGAAAAAATAGGACTATTTTATAGTGCAGATGGTGAGGTCGACTTAAGGGGCCGGTCAACACTCGTTCACCCATAAAAACATGGTATTACCAAATAAAGAATTGTGACAAAACCGTTCTATGGATTTGAAATAGGTTTTCACCAATGAAAATGAATTTATTTAATTAGAGAGAGATAATAATCTGTATGCATTTTTTAAAATCATACTAATTAAATTATACAATACAAATTATCACATTTTCAACTTCGAGCTATTTTGCCTATAAGTGAAATATTCAAAATTTAATTTCGTTATATAAAGCAGAATTAATTTTACTTCAATTATCTTGTATTAGAATTTTTATTTAGTATTCTATTATTTACTTATATTTTTAAATGAATAATTACGTTAACAGGATTAATATGGATGTATGTATTAATGTTGGAAAAAAAAAGAGAGCAGAGAGATAGGTAATATTTTTTATCCCTGTTTTAGTTATTTATTTAAAATCTATCAGTGAATACTAAGCTTTAAAAATGTATCTATAAAATTAGAATTTGAAACAGTTTGATAGCCGTACTGTAACGCTGCTTGCAGGAATACCAGGAAATACGTGTACCGTTTATCAATTCACTATTATTGGTTCATCCTAGCCTGAGACCGGAAGTAAACCAACATTCCCATATCACTACGCGAAGGACCTACATGATTGGTGCAATACGAGTTCAATATTTTAAACAGGCGCGACCATGTATAGTCAGTATTATAGCAAAGTAGGTCTCTACGAATTTTTATATACTTTTAAATTTTCTGTCTTATGTTTAACAAAACTCAAGCCAGACTCAGCAAACGTAATAAATAGACGGGAAGCACTCAACACTCACAGCCATCAGTAGTAGTTGGGTGGCCCAGGTAAAACAGGCTGTTACTGGCCGGATTTGGTCACGTGACCACGCCTCCTCGCTATCTGATTGGCTGTTGGTTTCCCCCCTCCTCCTTCCCCTACTCCTGACCTACTTTCCTCCCTCCTTCCCCACCCCTACATCCCCCAGCTCTGACATGTTGGTTCTTGCTGATTAATTATTAATGATTGTTAATTAATTAATTGGTAGGATAGAGGTGTTGGAATTTTTATTCATCGCTTAGAACCTCTAGCTAGTGCTGTCTTATGTTGAATGAGCATTGGTTCCTCCATCACAAGGCCCGAACATCTCCTGACGGCCTTTTAATTATTAATTAATTTATACTAATTTAGGATTGAGGTGTTGGAGTTTTAGGGCGTTGTAGTTTATTCGGGGGAGCATGAGACAGAGGCACCAACCGCTTACTAAGGCTGTCGGGGATATAATGAACATTGGCTCTAGGCTCTGTCCCGGAACAAGCAGCATGAACCTTTCACTATGGCGATCGGC
>CABFVX010008706.1:0-22458 GCA_902151425.1 Timema shepardi | reverse complement strand
TCAATTGCTTTCTTCTGCTACTGTTAATTGGGGGCTGGCGCTGACGCGACTCTTCACTTCCAACGACCATTGACCAGGCCCTTAAGTCATATACAAAATCCGTGCAAAAAAAATGATTACAACTTTTGTTTGGACATGATATACTAGAATTTACCTTGTAACATTACTTGGATGCGGCTGTTCATGTTCAAAGCTTGTACTTTCTTTTCTTTTACTGGAATAGTACCCTGATGTTGATGAGGGAAGCGAGCCACTGGATGCAGTTTGCACTTGAGGATTGTATCCTGGCATTGAATAAGGATAACCAAATTCTTTATGAGGCACAAAATCACTACTATGATTATCATCTGCATATCCATATCCATAACCAGGGTCATAGTGTCCATTACCTTCATAGCCATTATAATATGGATGCAAAACATAATGCCTAAGATATTCAGTCGATGGAGATCTATCACTAGGCACAATTGAATCAACCACAGTAGAATCCAAACCACTAGATGAATAAGGATTATCTGAGAAAGAATCACCAGTCTTGTAATCGTAATGTCCATGGTCATTTCCCCATATCTCCCTCTGAGGTAGAGTGTCTGAATCCAAGTCATTCGCGGGACTTCTACTACGAGCATACTCTGCTACTGTAGAATGAAGAGGTCCTACATCCTGAAGAGTGGTAGAAGTTAAACGATCACTTAAATGTTGCATCAATGGACTCCTTGTAATGTCCTGTCCTGCTGAATCATATGAGTCAGAGTAAGAATATGTTGCCTTGCAAGTGTCATAAGGTGCGAGTTGAGATGAGGTGCTATTATCCAGACCGTTTTCTTCACATCTTCCTTCCTTCTCAAAAGATAACCCATCTGAACTCACATCAATTCTTGGACTCCCACTACCAGCTGGTGACCACGGCCTTTGCTCTGATAACAAGATAGGAGTTTTAGGACGGTTTCTTGTATCGACCAAAGGTGTTTTAGGCCTATTTGGCATCACCTCTTTTTGCTGTGTGCTGTATAAATCGGCAGTAGGAGTTTTACTTCTAAACATTCCAGCTACAGTATCTTTATAAATATTTTGCTTTGAAATATTTGGATCATCTTTCTTTCTAAGTTTATTTTTGCTAGGTGAACCTAAGCCTCCTCTCTGAACAGTTACAGTAGCCTCCTGATTTCTAGCACAGTCTTTAAGTACTTGCACTACCTCACCATGACACATGTTTCTCACATTGATTGTGTTTATATCTACAAGAATATCACCTTCCATTAGATTTTTACATCTTTGCCTATCTAAAATTTTCTTCACTTTCTGTCCATAAGCACTATCTGCAATAGTAAACCCAAACCCCATGGCACCTTTAACAATATTTATGCTAAGAAATTCTGGCTTCCCAGAATTATCAAAATCTCTCATCCCCGATGTATCATTTAGCAGAATGTCTGTGCTGCTCGGCCGTTGAATGTTCTTGATTTTTTCTGAGGAACACAAATCTGGCATGGATTTAACTGAACTATTTGCTAATTCTTCAGAACCGTTATGTATATTAGTTACGTCTGAAGACAGATTTAAAAAATTATAACTATCTCCTTTAAGGCTTCCATCTCTCTCCATATAAACACTGGCATCAACATCGACAGTATCTGAAATGAAAATAATTACAGGGGGTGGTTATTAATTATTTTAGTATTAAATATAATCCTCAATTATACTAGTTTTCAATTCTAATATCCAAGTATACTTATGCTTGATGGCTGTAAGGGAGTGTATTTGCCTAAGGAACTGTGAGTAAAATTCTTGGTGGGGAGGGGCAAAGGAGAAGTGGGGCTGTGGGGTGTCTGGGGGTTGTACGAGAGTATATGGTTTTTAAGAATATTTTCTAAGAAATGTTTGCTAAGATTTAAACCTTGTTTCAAAAGTATAGACCAAAATGATGTACTTTAATTTTCAATTTCACTCCCAAGTCACAAAATATACATACAACAAAATGTCTATAGGCTTAAACTATAGATGATTTAATTGGAGCCAAATTTAAACTAAACAAAAATTTGTATTAATGTAATACAACTCAACAGATCCAAACAATGATTAAACCAAATTATTATTATGAACATAGGAAACAACTTCTTGAATGTCATGTATTTTACAGACATAAAGGTTAATATTTGTCACAGTGCATCCAGTGCCTTATTAGACTTATTTAGATGGTTGCTATCTTAGATTAAGTTAATTCATAATTATCTTTTCTCTTAAATTTATAATAGTCAATAAGGTATTAAATCTCTCAAATATAAACAATATTTCAAGCAAGGATGATATATGTGTGAAAATACGCACGTTGGATACTTAAATGCTAATTATGTACATAATGAACATTACCTGGTGCAGTGACAGCAACAGTTGTAACCACTTCAGTATTGGGATCATTAGGATCAAATGGTAGGGGATAGCCCCGGCAAACCTCTAAAGTAACAGTTTCACCTGGAGTAATTGATTGGAAGACGCTAACCATGTCATGATGTGTAAACCCCAGAACACAGGTTTCGTTTACACAAACCAAGACATCCCCTGAAATCAAATATAACTTGTTTGTAGAAATAATAATAGTGTAGCAAAATATAATTATTTTAAATTAAACAAAATTACCCATAGCCCTTTTTTTAAATGATAACTTAAAAATAAGTTTTATTTAAACAAAAGCCTTCAAAGAGTTATCAAAATATTGAGATTCCCATGAAGAACCATTTTAAAAAATGTAAATGAGTACAAAGTTGTTGTTTTTTTAATTTAATTTATACTTCTTTCACTATCAAGCAATTATTATATAGTGTCATAGTATAAATAAGGAGGGATATAGAATAAGACTATCCCTCTTAATTCAAACCATTATTTAGCCTAGTGCTCTATTCAATATAGTGTCATAAAATTACAAAGTGATACAATTATAGAATGATTGCAAAAGTTTTCAAAATTATATGTGCATTTTCTTATTGAAGGGGATAAAAATATACAATAAAGAATAATCAATTATTTAGCTTTATATAATTTTAAGAAGAAAAAAATTCAATCAATGTATTTCATATGAAATAAATTTTAAAGCTTACAATAGAGTGAATGTAAAATTTTTACTATAAAATTCCCTTAATTTTACAGGTTTTCCATTTTTTAAAATGTCGACAACTTTATTACAGTTTTTCTTGGAATGAACATTTTTTTCATTTATTACAATGATCACATATTTTCAAACAACATTCCTATCAGCTACTAATCATACACATAATTATAATTGTAATTAACATTTTATGTGCTATTTGTGGCCGTGTGTAAGAATGCCATATCTAGGCAATGCATTTTGTTTGCATTAAGAAACAAAATCCATCACTTTTGTCAAAATATTTAAGTGTAGAATAAAGAATTAATCAAGTATTTAAATTCCCTAACTTACTTATGTTTAATTAAATTTCCTGATATTTCCCTGGCATCAAATAATTCCTGCTTTTTTCATGTTTTTCCTGTCTGTATTCACCATGTTATATGCACTAGTTCATATCTACAATTTATAGTTAAATGTATTTAAAGCTCAATTAAACAAGGCTTTTGAGTGCTAACATAACAAAAGGTACAGTATAGACAGCTTTTTATGTACACGCACAAAGTTAGTTTAATTTTTGACTAAAATCTTCAGTGATCAACTTTAATCATTATACTGTTTTCGAATGTTTGAAACTAAATATAGTCTACACAAACACAAGGCAGTTTCTTTCTCCCCAATCACCCATTGACGTGGTAAGGTGGTTTATGGTGTTGAATATATAAAGTTCAAATGTAGTATGAATGCTCATAACTAACTAACTATGGTACTACCTACTTGAAAGTAAAAACCATCACAGTACTTCTGAAGTGAATGGCAATTCTGTAGCATAAAAACTACTAAAATAATCCTAAGTAATATTTTTTTTTAAAATTCAGAGATGTGGACATAATCAAAAATGCAAGTTCAAGTGGAGTTTTAGTAGCTGCTCACACTCGACTCAAGAGATTTTTACAAACTCGAGAAATTTTAATAAGTACTAGTATTTTCGATCTTTTCCCTGAAAATTCCTAGTTTGATTAATTTTATTCAATTTTAGAATATAATTTCATAGCAAATAGATTTGCTCAATATTTTATTTTGACTAATTAATAAAAATTGTACAATTATAATTGTATTAAATTTATTTAAAAATTCGAATTTGAGTAATTTACAAACAAAAATGTCTGTACTTAGGCCTATTTAAATTTATGGCTTATGCATGGATCTATTAAAATATTCAACTTGAAATATTCTTGTACTATTTGGACTAAAAAATATGAAGCTTTCATTAAAGCTAACTCGACTCAAACTCAAACTCAAACTAGACTTGAAATGTAGGGAAAAACGCCTACTTGTACACTCCTAAAAAAAAATTTGTTGTGGCTAATTTAAAAATAACATTTTTTTCTTCTTCTTAAAATTGACCTTAATCTTTAAAGTACAACCCTTCATCTTAAACGTTGGGAGATAAACAAACATAAGATTTGAATTCAAAAGAGAGAATAGCTAAAGAGACAGGGGTGGCTTTCAATTAAATTTTGGTCATTGACATATCGTCACCCGAGAATGCAAGTGTTCTATCTCCAAAATGGTTAAATTTGAGATATTTGGTGTATACGTTTATTTAGAATGCATATGATCCACCTGTGGTGAAATTGAGACTATTAAATAATTACTTAAGAAAATACAAGCTCGAGTTGTCTTCTAGTAACATTGGTTTTATACACAAGGTCAAACTTCAATGCTCTTTTACACAAAAGTGAAAAATTGGACATAGAACACTTACATTCTCGGGTGACGATATTCTAAAATAACAAACTACTACTTAAATAATGTGAGAATGTTTATATGTCTACAACACGTCTCAGCACTACAGTTGTTACAGTTCTCATAGTCCAAAATTAAAATACGGAACATACTTGCCTAGACCTACTTTTTCGATACTTTTCAAAAATTCTTTAAACTTAACCGCCACTCACAACATCTTTTATTGCTGAAAATTGCTATCATTGTTTCACTCTTGTCTTCATGTCTCGCTTCAGCTACTAATATTTATTTAGAAGCTCAAATAATAATATTTCGAGAATGGTCCTTTTTGATTGATTTAATTTGTTGTTATAGTACATGTAATTGAAGTCGAGTAAAACTCACCTTTGCATGACTTAGAAAGAAAAAGGCTCGTCGTATTAGCAGGTTATTAAATTAAAATTTGGACTCACTGATGTATAACAGTTCGTCAACAATTCTTCTGTAAATATAAATCGCCATGAAATAATGTTGGCTTTCTAGATCTCTATCCAGTGGTTCTCCTAATCTCAAGAAGTTCTAGTAACCTTGACATATGGGGAAACCTCTGAACAGAAATCTGGTAAAGATATGGTAAATCTTCAATGGTGGAAATCAACAGCTGTTGGTGGATGGTGAAAGCTGAAGTTTTTGATTAATCAAAATGATGTATTCAAAAGCATTATTTGGTAAGGAAACCATTAAAGAGCTTTTAATTTATATAACAAAGTCTCTATTCAAATGTTGTAATCCAACAATGTGTGAATATGATTAGGCATACCAGGTCAAAAAAGAATTAGTTTTGGATGTGACTTAATGTTTCAATACCTAAGTGATTATATGCATATTAATTTTATGATAAAAGATATAATTAACTTGGTCCAAAAAAAGTACCAATCCATATAGTTAGTATTAACTTGCCAATTAAGTTAGTACTTTATCCATAGAGAACATATTTTTTGAGGTGAGCTAAACCATTAATATTAGATTTTTTGACAATTTCAGTGTAATCTTAATCTACAATTCATTTACGAAAAGACTTTCGTGTTAGGTATTAATGGTAGATATTAATCACTGTGTACAATATACAGTGTAAAATTGAATTCATGTCTGTATATGTTGCACAATCATGTGTTAACTGTCAGTAAAAAAAAATATCAAATTGTATTCCCTTATCCAGTTAAGTTACCTGTTTGCAACTTTCCATCAAGCCATGCAGGTCCATTGGGAACCACTGACTTAATCTGTAAAAATTCTTCCTCCGTGTCATCCCCTCCAACAATTGTGAAGCCAAGGCCACGAGATGATTTCACCAGTGTTGTCTTGAATCTTTCTCCTCTAAGCTCATTTGGGTTTCGAGTAAAAAATGCACGTTCAAAATCTATAGACAAATATTATAAGAATATATAAGTAACCTACTTGTCACTCTTACTCTTTAACGGGACTGGCTACGTGCATTCTAATAAATACTGTCCCTCAGTCAATTATTTACCTCCTCTACATTTCAGAAAAAGAAAAATATTAAGAAAATATAAATAAAAATACCACATGAATGTGGTATAAACACAGGTTGATAAACATAAGTACATAAAAATAAAATTAGTTAATGTTTCCCAAAACTTTAAAACAAATTTGAAAAAGCAAGAATTGTTAAAAGTTAGATAAAAAAAATGAACAAGAATTAAAACAGTCATTTCGCATTATTGCTAGTTCCATTTATTAATTCTATTTTTAATACTTCTATATTTTATCAAATATAAATATATTATCATAAAATATATTATGTTCTAAGACTCTCAGCTACATATGATACTAAATGATGGTAAATCTTAAGTGTACTCACTATTGGGTCTTTTTGGAGAAACTATATGGTTGCTTGCACTGGGTCTAGGTGGTGGTAAATGAGGTTTTCTGCATTGAGACTCTGTTGAACAATCTGTCAACATTTAAAAATTGCATTAAAATTAAAAGAATAACCTCATAAATTAAACAATTCAAAGAGAATTGAGATAATTAAAATAAGTTTAAACACACAATAAGTTATGCAGTTTTGTAATAAATATAATATTAAATATTACACATTAGTATATTTAAAGATGTTGCTATAGAATAGTAAAACAGAACTTAAAGTCACATTTTCTATCCTTGTTAACAGCAAATTTAGTGTATAGCTTTAAAAATAAAATTGAACTTGCCACCATCTTGAGCTGCCTGTTTAGCTTGGATCACAGGGTTTTCATACTGAGTTTTCCTATTAACATGATCTATATAATATGTCCCATAGTGTGGATCTTCAATTTTCTCCCAACCATATGGTAACTCATCATCCAAGCACTCTTCTAGAGACTTTTTTTGAAACTTGGATAGTCTGGGATCAAGCCAATGAGAAGTTCCAGAGTTATGGCTAGAAGAAAAGTACAAGAGTTCAATAGTATACTGGTTACAAAGAGAGCGATAAAATACTTTCATCGCCAATTTTTTAAATAAATATAGTCAATATTAGGGTTGAGATGATTAATGATGTTAGTAATCAGAAGCAATTAATTTTACTGTGAAAAACAAATTAAGTTAATTTATATGATGAAAAAGTTCTACATTTTCAAAAATCCTTGATGCAATTGAAATTATTTTTTCCAACTTTTACTATAATTATATTTTATAGTATCCTTACTCAATGAAATACACTTCCCCTCGTTCAGTATATGCCTTTTCCCAGTTAGGTGGCAATGGTCCTAAATCAGAGCGAAGAGTGTCTGTACTGTCACCTCCTGCATGATAGTAGCTTGGTGGAGCCCCTGGACCACCCAAGTTCTCCAAACCACCACCAGGACCTGAAACATAATGACTTAAAGTCTTGACCAAATGTTATTTAATAGGATGGCCCAAAAAGTACCTCACTTACAAAACTGTTTACCATTAGAATAAAATTTTTAAGCATCAGCTCCATGCTTTAAGAGTGTGTTATCACTTGGTCACAGACAAGGATTAACCAGACCACCAGCCTCTAGGTTAAAATGGCTGCACTCCGTGGAAGAGCTTCAACACAGGTGTCACTTGGTACCATCGAGGGGCTTTTTTTTCAAAGTCATTTTATTTTAAACATGGTTTCCCTAGAGAGAAGTAGACAAATAATTTTTTCAAGTCAATCACCGGCTTTCGCTTAACCAAGTTTAGGTAATGATCCAACCCTATCTTCAAATAATCTTACCCCACAAAGACCTTAGGTAGATTGAACATTATGATTACAATGGTTACTTTATGATGAAATGTTAAAATAGAGTAATTTAACAACTTGCACATTTGGAAGTGCTTTAATATACCAACCCCTTAAACCTCTAGTTTAATTGTACAAGTATTAGCTAGACTGAAAAATAAAGCTGTGGGTTACTTCTACTTTTTTTTCCAATTTAAATAATCGGTGTATTTAGTTCCCTAAATCAAGTGTATATTGTTTGAAGATTTGAACTATTTTGACAGTATTATAAAAAAACAACGTTTAACAAACTCTATATACTTATGTGTATTCAACACTACAATTAACTACCTAAAATTACTTACTATTAGCATTTGGGTTCATTTTTGTACCCAAATAATAAATTCCAAGCAATTATGTCAGATGTGTCAGATAAGTTTTTATTTTTAGTTCAAGGCTTGATCAAAAATACAGTACCATTTTAGTTAGCAAATATATAAGTTATCTAGCAATTATGTTTAATGAAGGTAAAATGTAAATATTGGATTCGATAACAAATTATTGTGAATACATATTTAACCCTTTTAGTGCCAAGATCCGATCCGATCAGCTCCACCTACTATCGCTTAAAGTGCCACGAGCCAATCTGATTGGCTCCACGTACTACCGTTAAAAGTGCCAGAGCCGATGAGGTCGGCTTGCCAGATTTGAGCTAGCTCTCACTTTATCTGATAGATAGTGTAGTATTGTCATATATCACTGGAAAGAGAACATTTCCCTCATTTATTTTATGTAAGGTTGGCAACAAAAAATCAACCGTAAATAGTTGTTATTGGAACTGGGAGTTTAGTACATTAACAATTAAGATTAAATTATTAATTATAAAAGGTTTTTTGAAAAACGCATTCATTATGTGTAGGCCTAAATATTTATTCATGAGGTAAGCAATAACGGCCCAAAAATATCTAATGTAGGATATTAAATAGAAATTCCTGTAATTACTATTTATAAGCATATATATACAAAACTTTATTTTCTTGTATAAAACTAAATGCAATACAACGAAATAAAAATTAAATTTAAAATTTAGAAATAAAATAATTTTAATTAAATTATATTAATTCATTATTATTAAAGAACAGTACATACGGATTAAAATGATAGAAAAATCAAAATCATCACTTCATAAATAAAGTTTTGGTGAATTTTCTTGCAAACTCTTATAAAAATGACAAAATAGCTGAGGCATTTTTCGCACACAGCCCCCAACAAGCCTCTGGCATTCTTTGCGCGCGAATTCTGGAATATACGTGGCACTAAAAGGGTTAATAATTGTGATTTTGAGGCATCTATGATGTATACTACCAATATTAAGTCTAACTCAATATGTGTTACTTTTAAATGTTCAAGCATTTAGAAAATCTTAATTGTTTTTAAACACAAGTGGACAAGAAAAAAATAAATGTCCAAATGGTGATAATTACATGTTTAAGGTGTGGCTTAAATGTATTTTTAGAAAAAAAAAATTGATCCAATGTATTAAAATTGTAAATCAATTTTAAAGATACACCAACAATAGTGTGTGTGTTGCGTCCTACTTGTCAGTTCTATTCACAGATTTACCAAAAGGTGTAGCAATTAGAAGGGTAGAATTTAAAGTAAGTGCACCAACATTTGTTTTACAGAAGTGTGGGAAACCTTTTAGGAAAAACCCTCCAAGTACAACTGACCAGGACTTGAACCTCAACATCCCTGTCCTTGACAATTCAGACATGATGAGACTGATGCCTTAGTTTGCATGCCCACTAGTGTAAGTATTGAGAGGTGTAGCTTCAAGTTTCCAGTTAGTGTCCAACAATTTAGAAGCAGTTTTGCTCACACTAGTATAAAGTACAATATGATATTTTGAGTGAACTAAAGAGCAACATAACAAATGCTAATAAAGTTGAAATTACATCAGGACTAAATTTATTATTAATTAAAATATAAATACTTTACCTCAACATTTTTCAGCTATACACTAAAAATTAGTGTCATTGCTATTTACAAATGTGTGTCGACGGCTGCCATAATTGTAGTCAGAGGCTGCTTGTAACCTGCCAGTACACCCGTGATAAGTTTTATGTAAATTTTAGGGAGCAAAATATATACAAAATGGTGATAGTTTTCTAAAAGGTTTGCACATTTGTCACAATAAACACCACCAGAGATATATGTATGGAATCAAAGTGTGCTAAATTCGGTTCGAGCCAGATTATTCATTCAAAAATATAAATGGCAATAGAGGGGCATGTGGGATAACATACAACGTTAAGAAATTAAAAATGTGTTAGCTATGGCTACTATTTAATTAGCTGTAGCACTATTCAAAAAACAAATATTTTTAAAAAAGAAAAATTTGGTGAGGCTCAATCATGCAAATTTTATATCTATTTAAATATACCAAAGCACAACATATCTGAGGAAAAACTTCAATAACAATTTTTTTCCAAAGTATTTAGGTGGGTAACAAGAACCAAAAAAACTATAGCATTGTTTAGGCAAACTTTTAATAAGATATGGGTCGAATTCACAATTTTACTGATCCAAATCTCCAATTTACCTTCAAACCCTAAATCTTGAATCCAAATTTCCAAAAAAAAAAAATATGTAAACAGAAAAGGAATTATAATAGGAAAATAGAAATATAAACTAAATGTTAATTTTCTTTCTTATGATCTATTAATTATAACATTCACACATTCAGTTAAGTGTTAAATTACTAGCTCTAAAACAAATTTCAATTGGAAAATTGAAAAATATATATATTTTAAAGATTTGAGTCTCAAAACTAAGATTTTTTCGAATCTTGAAATATCTTAAGGATTCAAATATTTGGTAGATTATTTACCACTCACTAACAGTTATAGGAGTGACCAATGAGTACAATCTACAAATATTAAAAATAATATATACAAGCATAAGTTTCACAAACAAGTTAATAACAAATACATAGAATGTTAGTTACATCAAAAACCTACAGCAATGAATGATCATAGTTGTCGATATGTTTTCTTAATACATCCCCAGTCAATATTATGGTATTAAATAGATTAATAATGAGGCACAATAATTCTTTCATGAACAAAAATAGCTTCTAGCGCAAGACACCACAGTACGTCATGAAAACTCAAATATACTCGAGATAAAAAGTTTCAACAGCAAAATCCATCCCAATGAATGCTCACAAGTGAGAATTGAAGAAGCAAAGAACACAACTCAATGCAGGACCACCACACACAACAACCTTGAGTTTCTTGAGGTGGCAACTAAAAATAGAACTTCCTGTTATGACACAGGCTTGGTATTGTAAATTGCAAGAACGTTGCACATTGAACTGTTTATCACTGTTGCAAATAACTTCTCACTGGTCAACTTAAGAAAACTAATGTTATCAACATACATGTATAATGCAGAGTAGGAATATAAAACTAAAATATTATAAATGAGCAAAGTTAAAGTTATATACATAACACATTTCTAAACTAAAATCTCTATTGCAATACAAAAAATATATATAATGGGGTGTAATTCTTAATTTAATAAAAGTTGAATCATGGCCTGTTGTGCTGTGGGCGGTATTTACTAAATTATTTCCCACTATTACTCTGCACAAATGTTAATACACTTCCTCTAAATTACCCCATCCTCACCCTTACCTCACTAGTATAATAACCTGGAAGAAAAGTAAGAATGTGCCAACAAATGAAGATCAATTAAAATTATTTGTTTTTTATTTGACTTAAAATATATTATGTTTGTTTTTCACCACGTCTTACTACCTATTCAGGTTTATTTACATATATGAACATAATACTCTAATAGGGTAGGAATAAGGAAGGAAGCTTTTTCGAGGTAATATACCAGCATTTGTGTGGAAGTAAAGTGAAAAACCAATTAGGACAAATCACTCTCAGTTGACCTGACCAGGATTCAAACCCCGATCTCTCGGTCATCAGCAGGCCAGTCTAACACAATAGTGACACCTTAAATCATTCAGCCACTGAAGTGGCTTGTATTTTTATGTTAAATCCTTAGAATATTTAAAGGTTACTACCAAGCAGAGAGTCAAACCAAGATATGTATTGGTTCCAGTTCGACAATAAAACATTTTAAGCGTTCTATACCGATTTTGTTTAAAGAAAACTAAAAAGTTTATGTTCTCTTCTGTTCTTAATTAGAGACCAGTTCTAGCTCTAGTGCTTTTAAACACAAACCCTGACAAAAAAAACTGTAGAAAATAAAATAATAAAGTGTTTAAAAACAAAATTGAGTTAAAGAAAGAAATTAAGAAAATGCCATTTATAGATAAATATAAAGTAAAAATTAGAACCTTTACATAGGATGTCAAGGCCAAAGTATCTTTTAAAATTCCCCGACTTCCCCAGTTTTTATATATATATTTTTTTTTACTAAGATTACAATTTAATGTAATTTTATTTTTTGACACACACATTCTGAAATTATGTTTCTATGGGGTGTTAAAATATCAGCCTAAAGCAATGGCCTGTCGGATAGTGTGATCCAAGTCAGATTTCAGTGACATCATATCAATAAATTAAGAGATCACCTTACACCAGTAAAACTTTGTAATTGTTGTGACATATGTGTAATTTTGCTACTCTCCCAGAAATACATCAGCAGCAAATATTGGTTTACCAGAGTAACAAAATCAATGGTATTGGTAGCTCTCCAGAACATCAAACTTTATATTTAGAATAGATGATGGAGCAGAATGGATTTTATATTGCTTGACTCAGATATATTTTCTCAAGGCTTACTATATTGAAATTGCTTTATTTAATCATAGTTTGATTTAAGCTCGGCATCAGTCGATATCGGAGCAAAATTTACTTTTGCAAAGTTCCAAATGCAAAGAGATTGTTTGAAAAAGAAAATACTGAAAAAAATCAGTTAATGTAATTTGATCACATAATTGGTTGTTTTTCTGTTATTTAAAGATTTTAGTACAAGTGAAAGATGGTTTTTACCACAATTGGGCAAAGATAAGGAAAAATCTTTACACCAATGGTATTAGGAATTAAGGAGGTTATATTTATAGGAAGTGTACCCACATTAGCAAGGTTATAATTATAGGTAGTGTACCAGCATTAGTGAGGTTATATTTATAGAAAATGTACCAGCATTAGTGAGGTTATATTTATAGGAAATGTACCCACATTAGTGAGGTTATATTTATATGAAGTGTACCTGCATTAGGGAGGTTATGTTTATAGGAAGCGTACCCAAATTAGCAAGGTTATGTTTATATGAAGTGTACCCGCATTAGGGAGGTAATATTTATAGGAAATGTACCCACATTAGTGAGGTTATATTTATAGGAAGTGTACCCGCATTAGGGAGGTTATGTTTATAGGAAGCGTACCCACATTAGCGAGGCTATATTTATAAGAAGTTTACTTGTATTTGTATGAGGGGAGTGTGAAAAACCATTTAGGGAAAATCACCCTCACTACACCCAGACGGTATTGAACTCTGATCTCCCTATCTTCGGCAGTCTAATCTATTGTGAGAGAAGCGCCTTGCACCATGAGGCCACCAAAACGGGTACCTGGTTATTTAACATATTAATTAAGAAATATTGAGTTCTTTATCATTCCAGCCAAAAGCATCTATTTATTTCCTAAAACTGGTAACAACTCTATACACATTAAGGCTATGCCCTTATAGCTATGAGAAATGTTAAACAAAAAAAAATATTCGGCTTTTTTTTAGGCTCCTAAAATTTGTCTCCCATTATGATAAAAGATTTTCCTAATGAAGATCCCTGTAATCTAGGATAGGAGAAGGGCTTTTAAAATCAAGTGCAACCGCATCGGTGTAGAGGGGGAATTAAAATAGTCAGTGAATGTGGTCAATCACCTTGAGTGTACCTGACCAAGTTTCAAACTTAGACCAGCCTCCCATCTTGGGCAATTCAGTCGAGTGTGAGTATGATACCTTGGACTAGGTGACCACCTAAAGGTGGGAAAAAGTAAAACTTTTGAGTGGGATACACAGTGATATTTATAAATTTAATTTGAATGGAACCGGTTTCAACTTGTCATAACACTGGGCACTATATTAAAATGTAATTTTAGAACACAAGTGTCAATAAAAAAATCAGTGTTAATTAGTTGTATTTAAATCCTGAACATTGTGTAATTGACGCTGGCACTATTCTTGGACAGGTTTATAAAATAGATGACAGATTTTTTTTTACCAGTCCAAAGAAAAGCAACATACCATGAAATAACACACTCACCCCTAAACTTTCCGCTGTAAATATTAATGTTTCTCAACCTTTTTACAGGGGTTGCACCATTTGCTACATCCCCTTTACTTCACATCATCCTTAGTATGAAACAATGCAGGTACTAGTGGAATATATAAATAAAATTAAAATTTTTGTTTGCGATTATAATTTACTGCTAAAATACTTAATATTAAATATAACAATATTTTTTGACTCAATACTTGAGTCAAACTTGAATTTTCCTTTATTTTTGCAGCATCCCTTGGATAGCCACTGGTGTGAATTATTTAAAAAATACCCTCCAAGACTTCAAATAAATATTTACAAGCCCAAGAGGATTTCATCATAATTGACCTATAACACCAGTGACTTGTGTATAGCCAAACAAATTGAGGGGATTAAGCTTTAGCATTCTCACGGCTTTCAAGTTCTAATTTATCATCAGAAACATTACTATAAAAAACAAAATACATCACAATAATAAATAAATAGATAATTGATGTGAATGTGGATTTTTTTTTGGTGATTTGTCTCTTGATATCCAGCTACGCAATCCACATTTTATTAATGCGTTAAAGATGAATGAGAAGGGTAAAAGTGAGCAAGTACACCCCCATGTTATAGATGAGGGTGGAAAACTATTTAGCAAAAACCAATTTAACACAGCCAGGAGGGATTCGAAGCCTGACACTTATGTCTGAATGTAAACAGAGCAACTCGAGTTTAAAAATATATTAAATAAGGAACTCTTGTTTTGAGACATGAAATATAGACTATATAAAAGATAGTTTCAGATTGCAGTTATCAAATTAATGGTTTATAATTAGATATAGGACACTCTAAACATATAGGAGTCATGACTTTACAATACAATTTTATGCAATTGATAAGAGGAATTATGTAGATTGGTTGGTATATTTGAGGAAACATGACATTTTAGTTTACTTTAACTATAAAATAAAATCATAATGTCTTTTCTAGATTTTTCCCAATTCCCTGTGTTTTCACAGCCTTGTCCAGACACAAGAAATTCCCCGTGTTTTAGAGGTGCATGACAACCTTGTCCTTTCCCTGCCTTTCATTCATTTTCTTATTCTCTTTTCTAATATATACTCATTTATTCTTGTACTGTGGCACATCAGTAATGTTGCCCTATAATTCGTACACCTCTTCCTGTCTCCTGGTAAGCCTGCCTACCCTGTTCTTCTTCAATATCAGTCTCAGCACCCTGATTAGCCAATGTATTCCTGCTCCTCCAGCAGCTCTTATCATTTCCACACTAAGTTTGTCAACGCCTCGTGTTTTTCCGTTTCCTTCACTTTAATCCAGCCTCCACATCTTTACATCTCTCTTATGCTAAATCCTCATGTTCCTCTGCTTGATGAGCTGTACTAAATAAATTATTTAAGAAAGTAAGATTTACTTGTTGTAGAAAGAATAATGGCTGAGCACAGCAATCGGTTTAAGGTAATTATTGTAATACTTGGCACTGCGTCTTACTACCCTTTCTGGTTATACGCTTAAGTACTAATTACGCTGATAGGCTAGTATTTGGGAAAGTTAAATATAGAGGAAGTGAACCCGCATTTGCATGGAGGGTGAGTAAAAAACAATTTAGGAAAAAACTTAGTTCACCCGACCAAGATTCAAACCTCGATCTCCCCGTCCTTGGAAGTCTAGCTCAACACAAAACTAGCATATTAGCTAACTATGCCACCGAGGTGGGTGGTTATTATTGTAATAGTGTGTTAAATCTATAGATTAGTTTTCTGGAGTGATAGTATTATTTAATTGCATAGTTTTGTTTGATAAGCACCTATCTTAACAACACTCAAGACTTATTATTTAATGTTTATATTAAAGTATTTAACTAAGGCTTTATAGCTTCATAAATATGTACACTTCATTTACAACTATAAGTTGTGTAACATTCGGTTACAATATACAACCCACCCCATGTTAACCTTTACCCTTAAAATATCTATTGAATTTATACTACCCACTCCGAGATTAATAATTCTTCTGCATTAGTACTCTTCTCTATTGTAGTTCACAGTAGTTTCGATCTATATCAAGAACATTATTAAACCATATCAAACAAGAATAAACTTCCTGCAATCTAAAACTGTTCATGTACTTACCATTTGTATCTTCTGGCTAGAACAACCTCCAAGTCGGGCCTACACACGATGCGTCCTAGTTTGACAAGTGGACCGAGCGAGCTATGGTGTGACCGCAGCTGATCTGACCACCCCGGTAGAAGTTAAACAAAAATGGGCCGACCAAGATTTCCCTCAAAGCAGTGGACGGCGACTATCCTGCCCTCTGGCGGACGGCACGTGCTCTATCACCGAAACATTGTGTGATTGAAGACGTTTCACTTGAAGAGGTCTAAAGGGTCGATGTAAACAACGGGCGTACGTGATCATCCCTGCGTAACCCAATACTACGAGCTGGTCAATGGTCTACATGATTTCATGCTAGCTTCATGATGGCCGAAGTGACATCACCGACCAAGTGTTCAAATTCCCCACCATCCTACCCTACCAACGAGTCCCTATATATATAAAACAATGTGTCAGTATACAAAATCAACTATTTGATTTCGACGCTTCAGGAGAAGTACTGTCCTGCACTTGGACATAATCAGGATAAACTGTTCAACGTAATATTCAATGGACATAAACTATGGTATGTTTAAATTTGAACTCTAAATTAACATAATATTTTGCATTAGCCAGAATAGGCATAGTAATCTTTGCTAACTTAAATGTTTATTGATTTGAAATAATGTTTGATATGAAACACTTATTAATTTCTGTCGCCACTTGGACGCTAATGTCTGTCATGTCACTTAAAATTTTAGATAGCCACAATTATTAGTTAATTTGTTGTTTGGCGTATTAAATGTAAATTTTCTTGGAATTGTGGTTATCAGTAATAATAATTTCACCCTTTTGGTATTGTTCCTTTTGTTAATTATAATGGGATATATTTATTAAAGTAACATAACTTTTGCTGATTGATAAATTTTATATAACATAATTTAATAGACTTTTATATTTTTCCAAATCTTTTGCTAGAACTGATTGGTTTCATAACAATGCATTGTTTCAAGTATCATACGACTAATTATTAACACGTAGAGATCTTGTTTACGTCTTTTTTGTGTCGACGTCTAATGGTCCTGTGGGAGTTTGACTTAAAGTCTGTAAGCCAAACTCACATGTTGTTTGAAATATCTGAGTGATATTAACATTTGAATCTAACCTTTTATGTCTGCATTCGCAGAAGTAAATCAGACACCCTTTGTAACAATTTAGAGTTGCCCATTAGGCTCCTGTTTTTGCCATCACATAAATACCTGGATCGATATATAGCGATTAATAATTTGTTCAATATTCAACATTATGGGATGTTTAGTCTCCTCAAGATTGACCCAATTGACTGTAGGATATGTTACTCGTTTAGTAACTTTCTCGTAAACGTACTGCTCAAACAATAAACAATTTATTATTTAATTGATTTCCAACATACCTCCGTTTGACCTTAAGAGGCCATGAAAATTATTGTTATTGTTATTACCTTTGAATAAACCATTTATATTGTTTTGCCTTTTAGTATGTCTCTAATGTTTCCACCCTCCCACCTTTTTGTCTATCCATGGTCGTAGAGAAGAGGAGGTAGTAGAGTGGGTGGTAACAGTAGCAAGCTCGCCTTGTTTGTACCCACCATGGTTCAGTTTACATGTGAATCATAATTTTCACTTCAATAATAAGCAAATTTAAATCAAGTGTGATTTGCAGTCAAATTAAAATGTGTATGTTTCAAATTTTAATACAATATATATATAAAGATTTGGTTCCTGAAAACAATAGCTTCTTTGAGAAAATTTTACAATCATCAAGTTGTTTCAGTACAATCAAAGGAAAAAGTAATTAGAAATATTTTCAAGCATTGGATCAATTAGGGAAGGTTTTGTTATAACTCATAAATAATAAAAGTACCAAGGGTTATCAATCCATAAAACATACATACCATCCCCTACCAACAAGTTCCCACCAATAAGTTCTGGTTCCATATTCTTGGCAGCCATAGCTTCCACGTTCGAGCGATTACGTTTACGCTTTCCTTCTGAGCTGGGGTGAGCACCAGGAAACAGCCCACTCAACGTAAGGCCCACAATATTCAGATTAGAGCTCGAGCCACTGCTTTGGGGTGGGGAGACAGGTTGCTCCTTAGAAGGTTTTGGTGTACCATAGTGGTTACCTTCAGAAAACAAAAAATTACAATTCTGTCAACAAGAGGGGGGGGGGNGGGGGGGGGGGGGGATTATCTAGGATAAAAATAGCATCCAGACATGGAATTTAACCAATAAACATTGGTTTTATGCACCCAAACACCGCCAACCAATATGTGCAGGATGAAAATAAAAATAAAAAATATTTTAGCAAAATTCAAAAATTGGTCAATATGTAAAAAGAGTTAGCAAAACTTAATTTAGCTTAAAAAGATGTGAAAAAATTAAATTGAATTAATTTGCAACTATAAATAAATAGATTGACAGAATTTGAATATTTATAGTATTAATGTAGGAACTGGTCGCAGAAAAAAGTTATAGGTGCAAGATAAGACTTAGAACAAATTGTAGACTCACTTTGGTATACTGGAAATTAAAAAAATATGTTTTATTAATTTATTTAAGGTATTTTACGTGTACTTTCCGAAACGATTAATTATATCAGCACACGAGAACTTCTATGAGTGAAAGCAAAAGAGCCTACCTATTTTGATTGGATAGGTATTTTCACACACCTTCTTTTACATGCCACAATCTACATGGGACCAACGACTTAACTTCTCCTCCTAAAGAAGTTCTGCTACAGATTTTTATCACTCAAGAAAAATTGTTTGAAACCATAAACATCAGGTCCTAGGGCAAGCACTTTATCCCGAGGGTTTGACAATTGGAAAATAAATGTGGCATTACATGAACATACAACCCTCACAAATTTTGTTATTGAAACTTAATACCAATACATTGTGGAACAAACCTTTTTGTTTTTTAAGTATGCTCAAGTGATAGTGCACTGGGTATTATAATTTCAAACATTTGTATAAAAGGAAACATTATGAGGTAGATTTTCAAAAAGTGTAAAAAAATTCACAGGGAAAAGAAGGGAAATCACAAGGTATAGAAATCCCTCCTAGTGTATCTTCCCTTTCCTACTGATGTTAGGAGTTTAATCCCCTCAAACAGCCATAACAATTACTATTTATTCTCATCTTGATTTCCGTAACACCCTCAATCATAGATAGCATTAGGCTGCCTTTAAATACAACCCTTATCTCTACCAACACTTCAGTAATCTCAATATGTTTTGTCAAAAACACTTGCTTATCATCTTTGTACATAATTTCACAAAACTTCTGAGATTTATCTTTCAATTCAACTATTTAGATGAAAAATGACACCTGAACACGCGGTTTTTTTAACAAATGACAACACAAGTATGGTCCAAAATGTAAAATGTTCTGTCATCTATATGCTATTACCTCAGTTAAAGGCAAGTGTTGAGTTTAATGGTTACTATTCTATTTTAGTTGAAATGGAGGCTTCTCATGGGTAATTCAAACAACTTGCTATAATTGGCTTTTTTACTGCAAGAGTCTCATCAATCAAAATTCAACAAATACAAGTTGTCTGTGGTCGCTAATGTGCCGATGTGGGCACTTTGTGTCGTTAATCCAACAGGTGCAAAGACTGTGAACAAGGAAAGGCTGATTTGTTTGACAAACAACTAAGTGGACGACCTATGACAGCAATTAACGCATTTCATAAGAATCAGAAGATTGACAAACTTATTAAGGAAGCTCACCAGAACACTTAAAGTAAAATTGCTGTAGTCCTGTAGCCCTTTACCCTACAATGCTTAGGGTACAAGGCACAATACTATTAAATGATGGATTTTGTATAAAGGTTTATAAAATAGTGCATTGCTATGTCAATTTTATCAACTCCTTGGCCACTGTGGAAAGTTGCCTTTAAATTTTCCTTCTCCCTACTGCAAATATCAGATTTCTGCTGCCATGTTTAGTTCAAAGTAATGTGATACTATCTTATGGTTTCAACTTAGTTTACACAGTTGGAAGTAGTAGTAGTAAATAATTGAACATCTGTTTATATATTTGACAAGCCAAAAAAAATGTACAAGAATAACGCAGAAAACTTGTACAAAATGACATTATTGATGCAAAAAGAGTTGGAAGAAAATAATTAATCATGATGTATAAAAAAGTTTCCCATGCAAGAGGCTTTAAGTTTGATTAAAAAAAAAGTATATTTCAGACTACATACTAAATACCACTTAAATCTGTGAGATAGTGTATTCAATATTCTGCATTAATTATAAGCCTTTGAAAGTTGTTATAAATTGTAAAGTGTTTTTTTCTGTTAGTGGTCTGATAAAAATATTTCCTTTATAATATAAGTGTGTCATATAAAACAATAATGGTAAGACACTTTCCATTAAAGAGATTTTTCTTTGATGTAGATCCAACTAGGATTGAGAAAATGGTTTCTTTTAATATTTGGGTTATCTCGGATGTGACATAAGTATTCCGGGGTGAATAAAGAAAATATTATTCATTGCAAGACCTATCAAGTAGTTAATGTAGCCCGCTTGGGTGACTATATAGTCTAAGGCAGTGGTTATCAAAAGGTAGGAACTTTAGCTTTAATTCTTGGTCACATGGGCCATGAGCATGCCCGAGTCTACCGTAATGTTGTTAACTTACATGTTAGTTAATACTAAGAACCACTGATCCAAGGCATCATTTTCACAATAGACTAGACTACCATGACGGGGAGATCAAGGTTTGAATCCCGGTCAGGTGTGCTGAGAGTGGTTTTTCATAAATGGTTTTCTACTCTCCACCCACGCTAATGTGGGTGCACTTACTCTAACGTCAACCTTACTCATTCCTAGCACATTAACATAATTAGTATATAGGTGTATAGCTCGAATGGGTAGGAAGACGTGATGCAAAAAAAGCTAAATGTTAATAGATGTGTATGTAAAATTGTGAATAAGAATGTAGCATGCTGGAGGAGCCAGCTCAGTTTGTGTAGCTCATTTAGCAATCACAGTGTGCATTTGATACATTTTTTTAAATTGTTTTTCTGTACCCTTCATTTTCCCCTGTATGGCCTACCTTGCATTATTCCACTAGTGTATAGCTAATAAAATATAGCCATAAAACTGTCGCCTTTCAGGTTAAGAGGAATGTACAAATTTACTTGAGACACCTAATATTGTGATAGTAGCCTATATAGTAAAAATGTTTTCAATGAACAGCAACTATTTCAATAAAACATGCAAATCAAAGCAACATGTAAAAAATAAAATTTTAAGAGCTTATTCTGGCAGAAGGTTAACCCATGTTTGTACATTTCCGTGGAAGTTAAGAGTGTTGGGTTGCCTTCCTGTTGAGAGTAGCATATAGCTTATATAACTTGCATCCTGTTGACGAGAGAGCACGGTGCGACAGATGGACCTTCCTGGCTGGTGAACATTGAGATCAGCAAGTTTGGTGTGTGAGAATAACACACGGTTGTTGAATGTTGGAAGCCATGCTGAGTACATGTGTGGCAGTATCTGCACGTCTGACGAAATGACCATATAAAATGTGATCTGTGGTTCACCCCGCTGGAGGGTCGATCGCGGGTCTACAGAGAGGTTGTGAGACCGTTATCGTGCCTGCTCCCTCGTCACGGGAGAGCTATCTGGTGACTCATGTAGTAGTTTAGCATCTGACTAGAATAATAAATATATCTTATTGAACTAACTCGCAACTCTCACTCCCCACGAACCATCCATCCCAACCCCTACCGCTCGGGGTCCATCTTAACTATGTAAGTCCCTACTGTGCCATGGTAGTGCTGTAGTAGGGTTGGCTACCGGGCACCCAGATGAAACCGATGACCTTACACAGTTTTGTCAGAAGTAGGATAAGGACGTTACAAAATGTTAATATTTAAGGGCATTAGTACCACTGGCAACTCTAGAGCTTCGCAAGGATACATGACTTCAGCTTTATTATGGTAGTGTACGTCAAGCA
>CABFVX010008705.1:5461-22462 GCA_902151425.1 Timema shepardi | reverse complement strand
GGAGACAGAGAGAACAAGGAGCGCAGATACAAGGGACAGCAACGAGAACACGCCGGTCCCGCTGCCAGACTCTAATCTTGTTACACTATTGATATAAGTAACTAAAATAAATATTAAGTGCACTTCAGGTTCTTTCGCTCACTTTATCTTAAAATATACATTTATTAATTTACTAAAAATTCGCAAGGTTTGTGAAATGAATTATAGGTCTATCTATACATTGTTTTAACAACATTTCGCCAAAGATAATAAATGAAAAAATATAAATTTCATATCTATGGCATTAGGAACACTGTTACAGAAAATATCCACCAAAGAGCATTTGAATCAAATTCATTTTCAGACTTGAATTAAAAGTATATATATATATATATATATATTTGATTATAGCTAATATATTTTTTTTGTTTTTTAAATATATATTTCAAATAAAATATTTTAATATTTAATAATACTGCAACTATACAAAGATAGGTTAGTTTGTTTCTCAAATAGTTGTTGAGAAATTATGAATATTAGTTAATTTACTGCTGGTAAGTACCCTTAAAGTAGTTTCCATGAGGTTATAAAGATTGCCATTGTGTTTGTAATAATTATAAAGAGTTAGTAGGTATAAAATATAATTAAAATCGTTAGAACAAATTTAGAGAAAATTGACTTTTTCTCTCTATGACCTTCAGAATTTTCTTTTATATTCCACACTGATTCTGCGATATCTGAACAACTACCAATTTCCGTACGTATCAAACCTGTGAACAAATCCGCCACGTCTGAACTTGGTTCTTTCCCGATCAAAGATTCCCCATTTAGACAAACTTTAGCTCAGTCGATAGTGTGTCTGTTCGAGTTATATCTCTGCAGCTATTTGAGGAATAAATAACTCATCATTATAAAACTGTAGTAAGCCTACTATTAAATATAAAAATCATTATATAGCTCGGAAACTGTTAGTTTTTATAAAAATATATTTTTATTAAAAACCTAGAAATAAGATATTGATTGTTATGCTCGTTGGTGGATAGAGATATCCCTCTTTTCTCAACGTTTTAATAATACTGAGTACCACGTCTTACTACCCATTCAGGTTATATACCTAAGTACTAACTACGCTACTAGGCTAGGAGTTGGGAAGGTTGTATATCGAGAAATTGAACCCCGTTTGCATGGAGGAAGAGTGCAAAATCATTTAGGAAAAAAACATCCCCAATTAGCCCATGCGAGATTCATATCTCGATCCCCTGGTCCTCGGAAGTTTAGCTCAACACGAAACTAGCGCGTTAGCTAGCTACGCCAACGAGCCGGGTCTCTATGTTTTTATTAAAATTGTCTAAATATTTAATTTATACTATTAAGTGAAGTACTCTTTCAACGATGTATTTACTGTGTATGTATATATTTACTATGTATTTATATGCAAAAGGTAAAACACATCTATGGTCACGTTGACAAAGACGTCAGTCCAATATGATTAGGTTTCTGGGCAACGAAATATTCTGGGATTGAACCCACTCACTCACACACTCATCACCGTATTTTCCCAACCCCTAGGCATATGAACTTAAATTCTTCGAGAAGTTTCCTTTTAGGCCCTAGGCAAGAGAAAGAAAAGTTTTAACAAACTCCAATCTATAAAGTGTTAAAATCGAGGGTTGAAATAACTCAAAATTCACTCATATCTTTAGAACCAGTGGACAAAGAACCTTGAAATTTAATGAGAGGGTTATTTTATAAAATTGGGTGATTCTATTTTGAAGAGTTTTTTTAAAAAAATCCATCCCCTAAGGGGGTATAAAGGGAAGAAATGAGTGGGAAATATCTTGTCCTACGACACGATATGTCTCGTGGTTCAGGTGCATATGGTGGGGGTGCTCAAAATTAATAGAAACAACTAGCCTTATTTTAAATGGGGTAGCAAACTGAAATTTGGCGAGGTGGGAATACATATTAACATTTGACACTTTTAATAGGAGCGGAAGTAATTGGGAGCGAGTTGAGGGAGGTTTAACATTTACAAAACTAATAGAAACAACTTCTCCGTGTGGTGGAAAACCAAAATTGATCAGGAAAATACAGAGACCACTCTAAATAATAGTAAAATTTTGGAAAATTAAAATTGGTTTTATAATGGATTAGTGGGTTTAAGGGAGTTAAAAATATTGAGCAAAACACCATTAGATGAGGTAGAAAAAATAAATTTTACAGGATTTCAGAGGGATCACTTAAAAAAACAAAATGTGTTTTATTTATTTACCATTTCATATATGATAAAATTTTAATTGGTAATACAAAATAAATAAAACTTTTAAAATATAATAATTTTAGCGAAATACATACTATTATTGAATAGCGAAATCCATCTGAGGACGGCCGCCTCACTCAGCGAGAAATTATTATTAAATATCAGGCCCCACGGCCTAAAATACAATGGCCTGTGCGGTCCTATGGATTTCCTTCTCTGTTCAGTCCAGGCTTTTTTATCGGTTTCACCATCCATTTACAATCACATTTAGTCACGTCAGTAAGAAAGAGGGAAAATAAAACTGCGAATATTCATATCTTAAATTAAAGGTAAAAGCTCGCGTCGGATTCTCAAATATATTATAAATTTTTTTTGTAATTTCACTAAGAGTTTATTATATTTATTAGAGGAAGAATAAATTTAGAGCTATTTTCATCAACCCTAGTCTCATTACTCCACAAATATATTTTATAAGTTGTTAAAATTTAAATAATGTCATATTTTCTGACTTTATTTGTTCGTGAACAATATTTTGAAAAAAACCCACAATTTCTAGATTAACGAGTAAAAATTACTCATTTACTTAATACAAAAAATTTATTTTGTCTGCACTAAGCCTTACTACCTGTTCGGTATATCAAAAGTTTAGAATTAATATAGTAAAGATTTAGGAATTAGACTTAAGTGTATTTGTTTCCTTATTTTAGTAAATTTAGAGCATGAACTCATTTAGGAGGCTAAAACAACACCAGTACATTTAAACAGGATTCCATTACCAATATATCTGTGACCAAGACACCAATATATTTCGAAAATAACACCCTAGACTATACAAACACCGATGTGGACAAATCTAACAAAATAAATTAGGGTTAAAGACAATAAGTGTAGGAAGAAAATATAGAAAGTTGTCACGAAATAATATTTTTATTTCATAGACTTATTATTATTAGCACTTACGTCTTACTACCCGTTCGGGATATAGACTTGTTAAAATGAAACTTAGAAAATTCAAATTTGATTAATACATACATTCCTACCTCTATATTTAAAAATTTCTTACGAGGTAATTTTGGTTACATATACCACGACTTGCTAGCAATAAAGATTATAGCACGTACTCACACTTGTTGTGTAGGGATTACAAACGTATAGTAGGGAAGAAATGTAGTCTCATTTGAAAGAATAAAAACATTAAATTGTGACGCCCACATTGAGCCCAGGAAGCGTCCCCAAAAAACAACCATGAGGTCACAAGAGATACATAGTTTTTTATTTCAATTAAATTACAATGATATAGTAATTACAACAGCACATTAAAGGCTTAATGAGCCTACGCTTAGTGTGGCAAAATATTGACTGAGCCACTATGACTTACAAAATATTATCCACCCCACAGAGGGACGTTAGAGTGAATGTTAGACGTCTAAATTCAAATTTACCGCCCAAGGGCACGCTTACATCCATAGACACAAGATGTCTGACATGTTTAGTTTTAATTGCCATTAAGTATAAATTAATAATATAAGAAAAGGTGCTCATAAAATTTAGCTTTACATTACTATAAAAATATACATGATTTGGCGGCCGGATATTTTAAACAGAGATCCCAAGAAGGGCCGTTGAGTGCTAAGCCTAAGTTACGAAGCAAAACCTAATATTACAAACAAGTCTTAAAAGTGTACAATAAGTTCCGCAAACTCTCGTTGCGCTCATGATAACCTAATCTAACAACTCCATATAAAATACCTACATTACTAAGTGAACTTATATCGTCTGAAAATGCCCAAGATAATATTACAAGATTACTAAGATCCGCTAAGATAAAGGCTCAGGCGTACCTACAGTTAATAAGACGTACTAAGTCAAACATGAATTCCCCTAGAAAGTTACTATTATGAAACCGTGGTTCACCCATGGCAAATCAAATTAAAGTCCCCATTTTTAAACATGAAAAGAAGCGCCAAACAGTAATTTAGAATAATATTCCTCCCATATTTACAGCCAAAGAGGATTTAGATGAATATCCCCAAATGTAAGTTATAACCAAGCGCCCGCACCTGGTAAGAGCCAGTGATACAATGAGTACCATACAAAATGACACCTGCTGTTATATAGCATAAACAGGTCTTAGAAGTTCTCAGTAGAGGGGGAGAGGAAGGAAAACACATGGAACATAAAGAAGGGTGATAACTAGCACTCTGGGCGTATCGCGGACATCCCAGTAAATACTAGGCCAAGCTCGAACATCCCAGAACCGGATGTTCGCAAAGTCAAGTTGGCAACTGGATTGTTAGAGGGGTTGGGCGAGGCGCTGATTTGGTTCGCGTCCCAGTCAGTCTTCTTTGTCCAAGCCACGGGAGTGGATGTGTTGTTGCGTGCACGTGCGTACCATTCGACGGGGAGAGGACTCGGTCAGACTTGGTGTGAGTTGGCGAGAGTCGGTGAGCCTTGGTGAGACTTGGTGAGTGAAAAGCCTCCATATTACCGGGTTGTCGGCTTTAGATATTTGTTGTTTGGAACATCGTTACAAGATAAATATTTTTTGAAAAGTATACCTCAGTATATGATCAGCTAGTATTTTAACCCTGATCTCCCCATAGCCAGAAAACCACACAAGATTAGACAGACGCCTTTTTACAGTAAACCCACTGGCACTAACATCAGTATGCAATAAAAAACGTAAAATAAGAATCTAATTCACTCATTCTTTTTGTGCTTGGGATAACATTTCAAATGTATATAATTCATATAACATAATTTTAGGTCAGAAAAACCTTTTCTAAAATCCAAATATATTAATTTGAAGACAATATTTTTAACAATGTTCTATACTATTTGTATAATTTTTTAGGTATTGATAACATCTATCAACACTGACACCAGTAGATAGCATAACTTGATGATGGACGTATTTCTAAATTGTTTTAGTAGCTTTAATAGCTACTGTTATTTCTACAATAATCTGAATAATTACATACAAAAACACATACACAATCACAAACATACTAAATAACAATATATTAAAACGAAACGATAACATTGATAACATTACTGGCACTTAACTTACTTACTCCTCTAAGACATTAGGAACTATATCGTCTTATTTCTGGCTTAGATTATCCAAATATTTATATAAAAGAACGATTCGAGTTAACAGAACAAATTATTTCGTTTTTGTGTTTAAAGGTATAATTTGATATTTACAATTTTTAGATTTTTTAAAGAAGAAGACAGCTTATATTTTAAATATTTTGTAGATTGTTCTACTGGCAATCGAAGGGATACACAACATTAAGTTTAAAATAGCAATGCATATAATATGTAAATATTCTGCTACTCAAAAAATAGTTTAGATTATTTCACATACATATAAAATATATATATTTTAACCATTTAAAATAAACACAACAATAATACGTTTCTAGGAAACGACTATTTTAATATATTGAATAACATTATGTTTCCTGGCAACAAATACTAATCATTGCTTGATTAAAAAAACACGAAAGTGTTTGATTAATGAAGCTTGGATTTTAAAGGAATTTAAATGCCAATATTAAACGAGATAGTGTAATATAAAATTATCTACGACACTGCGGGAGTCTCACATGCGATGCTAAAAGGATAAAAAGATACTAGATAATCAACTAAGATACTTTGCTATTTAATCAATGAATTCCATGATTAAAACATGTCTTTTTGTAGGACTCTAACACATGCGTATCTATTTATTATATTGATACTCTATCATGAAGTTGAGTAAGTTTAATTAAAACAGTACTTTCAGTAATTCTAAAATTCTAATACCTGGTCATCATTACGCCTCAGGATTACAATTGTGAGTGTGTTTGTTTTAAATGAATAATGATAGATTTATGTGTTTTAGCGGCTATAATTATCTACCGGCTATTATTAGTACTAGTTTAGTGATAAACCAAATAATTGACACCACTTTGTTTCAAGTTACCTTGAAGAAGTTAATCTTGACAAATTAATTTACTCGGATTTTAATCCCCGTCGGTTTATTTTTTATTTATTAAAATTAAATGAATTCTAGTATCAGATATGATGTGTGATACATGTTAGAAAGTGGGCGTGAAAGATAATCTGCTGGAAGAATTGGCAGTTCAAGTGGTTCAAATCAATAGAAATCAAAAAAATAGGGATCTACAAGATTATTATTATTATTATTATTATTGAGGTTTAGAGGCCCATCGACACACTGAGGTCATGAGGGCCTTAACATAATATACATACATAGTAAAATCTCCATAGGAGAGAGTCAAAAATTCACCTGTTTCTATAGAAAGGGGAAGACACAATGTAAAGATACAATATAAAAAGAATAGATCTCAATATGAGAAATATACCCATTTGGGACACTCCATAGGGGTACTTAAATGGGTTCAAAGTAAGAATTGAGTGAAACACCAGCTAAAAAAAACGCAGGTGTATCACACTAAATAAAAGACAAAACAAACATATTAAAACAATATATTAGCTAAAAAGACAAAAATAACAATTTAAAATAATAGTCTGTTAAAAAACCATGTTAAAGTGTAGGGGAGACCGGGGCATCTTGACGAACGGGGCAAGATGACGAATTCCAATTTGCGCTGCCTGGGATACCAAGAGGGGGTTGGCTATCCTGTAGCATTGACCACCCGCCTCGGCTACTATAAGCTAGCAGTAACGAAATTTCCCATTCAGTCTGAGAGTATCTGTGCAGGGAGGAAGTTGTCTCTCCGCACCCTCGCAGTGAAATTGAAAGTAGGTTTGATGAGCTCTTGTTCATTTGTAAGGAATGGTTCCTGTTTGTTACATGCTATTAACGGTTGTGTGTTATATTAGCAATTTATACGTGCGATAGTTTTTATAGATATACCTTTTAGTTTAAGATTCTATTAAAGGTATTGAAATGATTTAATCCGGGACAAGTTGGTGGGGGTAAGTTGACGAGTTTGTCATCTTGCCCCAGTTTTATAAAACTTTAAAAGTATGTTTATATATCTAGAAACCTGCAAGTGTGAGAGTTAGTTAATATGAATATTAGTACAATTAAGTTAAATAATGTGGGTTTTAGAAATGTTTCTCAAAGTAAACACACTACAACGTTATTTTTATGCTCGCATTGTTATTGGCATGCAATGCAAACTTATACCCTGATTTTGGTTGGAAGAACAGTAAGGAAGATTCAAATGTATTTGTTTGCGACCAAAATTGATAGTATTTTACTATTTTATTTGTGCTATTTTATAGGTATTGATAATATCTATCAAAAGTGACAACTTCAAATGACACGACTTGATGTATGAATATATTAAATTTGTTTTAGTAACTTTAGTAACTAGCTTCTACTGTTCTTCCTACCAAAATCAACCTATAAAAATGTAAATGTCCTCTGCAGATGGTGTGAACATTAGTCAGGAAGACCGATACAAGAAATGTAGGTCAGATTTTTGGCACAGCGTACTTGAGGGCAGCAACAGTAGCCGAAGTAGTAAAGGGTTTAGAAGCTTGCGGAATTGAACTATACAATCCACAAACTTCTACAGAAGATGATTTTGCACCTTCAGCAACAACTGAACGAAATCTTCCTCAAGAAGGACTTTCACATGATGAACCGACTTTGGTTTGCAATGGACTACAGGCAGTTGCAGTGGAAAATAATCTCCCCCTACAGACAAGTATTCTACATCCTGGAACATCCCAGCAGCAAGACCAAGCGGAAGCTGTCCATGTTCAATCAGAGGCTCCTGCTCTGGTGCCGAGTAGAATGAGACTATAACTGTGCAAACATCAATTCCTAATAAAGGACAAGTCACTCTAAACTATATTAAACCTTGCCAAGAGCAAATAGCTCTATAAAATGGAAGTGGCCAGTTGTAACAGCATATGTTCTAACGAGCATGCGTAGAAAGATATGCTCTTAGAAAAAGAACAAGACGAGGAAAATATATTTAAAAAATAAGGAGGAAAGGTATGCCAAAGCAGCCACAGCGAAGTTATTACAAAAAACAAAGGAAGCTCAAAAAAACACTGAAACTATTCTGTGTCCAGGATATGAAGAAGAGCTTGTTGGCCCTCCTAATGAAGACCGGGTGAAGTGTGGATCTTGTCAACAATGGTGGCATGAGGAATGGTCACGCTATGAAGGACGTGGCCAGTTTAAGTGTGACTATTGTTAGAATTAAATTCATAATAATTGTCTATTATGGCTTAAACAATGGTTATTGATTTCTTTAATTATTATATTGTTTCGCAAGCACCTAAATGTTAAAAGCCATGTTGTGTGTGGATTGTTAGCTTCTACTGTTCTTCCTACCAAAATCAACCTATAAAAATGTAAATGTCCTCTGCAGATGGTGTGAACATTAGTCAGGAAGACCAATACAATAAATGTAGGTCAGATTTTTGGCACGGCGTACTTGAGGGCAGCAACAGTAGCCAAAGTAGTAAAAGGTTTAGAAGTTTGCGGAATGGAACCATACAATCCACAAACTTTTACAGAAGATGATTTTGCACCTTTAGCAACAACTGAACGAGATCTTCCTCAAGAAGGACTTTCACATGATGTACCGACTTTGGTTTGCAATGGACCACAGGCAGTTGCAGTGGAAAATAATCTCCTCCTACAGACAAGTATTGTACATCCTGGAACATCCCAGCAGCAAGACCAAGCGGAAGCTGTCCATGTTCAATCAGAGGCTCCTGCTCTGGTTCCGAGTAGAATGAGACTATAACTGTGCAAACATCAATTCCTATTAAAGGACAAGTCACTCTAAACTATATTAAACCTTTGCCAAGAGCAAATAGCTCTATAAAATGGAAGCGGCCTGTTGTAACAGCATATGTTCTAACGAGCATGTGTAGAAAGATATGCTCGTAGAAAAAGAACAAGACGAGGAAAATATATTTAAATAATAAGGAGGAAAGGGATGCCAAAGCAGCCACAGCGAAGTTATTACAAAAAACAAATGAAGCTCAAGAAAACATTGAAACTATACTGTGTCCAGGATATGAAGAAGAGCTTGTTGGCGTTCTTAATGAAGACCGGGTGAAGTGTGGATCTTGTGAACAATGGTGGCATGAGGAATGGTCAAGCTATGAAGGACGTGGCCAGTTTAAGTGTGACTATTGTTAGAATTAAATTCATAATAATTATCTATTAATGGCTTAAACAATGGTTATTGATTTCTTTAATTATTATATTGTTTCGCAAGCACCTAAATGTTAAAAGCCATGTTGTGTGTGGATTGCATTTTTTCTTAGTCTATTAGTGAATAGTTAAAGTTAATGAATACAATTTAAATCAGATATGTAATTTTTAAATTATTTGGTATTTAAATGTGTAAGATATGTTAATATACAAAAAGGTTTTTATAACGTATAAAAAGCATGAACATTCTAGTTCGTCATCTTACCCCAATAGGTTCGTAAACTTGCCCCGGCATTGGGGCGAGTTGACGAATTTGCAGTGCTACCATTTACAATTGTTTACAGCTAAACAAATGTATTTGATAACAAATTATAGTGCGTAAAAGTTAGTCAATGAAATGCTCTTAAAGATAAAAAAATATTCACTATGATGTATAGATTACAACTATTTATATCAAGGACTCTTGCTTAACGTCGTCAACATGCCCCGGTCTCCCCCTATCTAAAATGGTTAAAAAGACAAAACAACACATTAAAGTATACTAAAATGTTAAAAAAAGTCTCAATATTAGATACATCCAGATGAGTTACTTTATAAAAGTGAATTAAATAGCACTAAAAAGATTGGCCTTTTGTATAAATTGGAGTAAACAAATAACTCTTTCAGCGCTGTCACATGATAAAAAACGAATGTCACATTTAAAATCAAGGGCCATCGATTAGGGGCATACTTGCGACACTCCACCAAAATGTGTGTAAACACTAAGGGGAGCATTGCAAAATTCACACATTGGAGGTGGATTCCCTCTTAGTAAAAATCCGTGGGTTAGAAATGTATGCCCGACGCATAGTCTCGTCACGATGACCTCCTCTCTTCTAGACTTTCGTATAGAAGAGGGACACCGCGACACACATTCCCTGATAGACCGCGGCTTGTTCTGAGCAGGGGTAGAAACCCACTGCTCGTGCCAGGTGCGTAAGACCCCACGCCGAACATATCCCTTTAAGATATCATATTCTGAAAATTTAAAAATGACACCTGGACACGGGAATCGAACCCGGGACTTTTGGCTTAGTCCGGGTTCGATTCCCGTGTCCAGGAGTTATTTTTCAATTTTCAGAATATATCTTTGAGGGACTATCCACACTAAATTGCATTAACAATTGTTTCGGCTATTTGTTTCATTAATAGCCCTTTAAATCTAAAAACATGACATCCAGACTCGCCTCCGGAGGCAGGCGTGCTGTGCTGCCTCCTTGGCTTGCCTGGTCAGCCAATTCATTTCCTGAAAGACCAGCGTGACCAGGAAACCAGCAAAAGGCAAGCCGCGTGCTTAATGAATCAATTTTCAAAATTTGCTCATGTATCATCTGCACCAGTGTTTTTTTCTTGATGATGAAATTTTGGTTCAGGAATTTGTCTGCAGATCATGACATTGTTTAGTGCACTATATTGATAGCATGTGTCTTCAGTAACAACATATAGTAATATTTCACCCGGAGGACATACGTATTTATCCTTTTCCCAATCATTGAAAATGAAAGCAAGGAGGGAAGACTTACTTAAGTGAAGCTTTCCTCAAGAACGCTTGAGGTTTGTTTGGAGTTCTATGTTCTGGTCTCATCACGTTTATGTCACACAAGAATGATGTTCCACAACGATGGTCATATTCGATATCCTTTATGTATGGAGTTCACAACATGCTAAGATTTAATACATGTGATATATAATTTTAGATCCCAATGGAAACCTTTCAAAATAGTTTCTATTTCATACCCAAATTATTTCTAAATGAAGAAGATTAATTAAACATTATAGTCGGTAAAGATTAAAAATTCCATTTTTCTTTAAAATAAGAAAATTTTCAACCTAAAAGCTAAAAAGGAAAAATTAGAAGTTATCTATAATTGGAGGAATAACAACTATGGAACATTTCATTAGGATATTTAAGTCTACCAGTATTTTCATTGTATCAATTGTCATGGAATAACCCTTTAGTTTACAAAATAAAAATAATAACTATATTAAGGTAAAGAATCCAATAGTTTAAATTTTAAAGTTCAATGATAACATTTATTTTCAAGTCAAGGAAACCAAAAGGAAAATACCTTAATACCGTAATTGGCTGAAAGAGCTTCTGAAAATGAATTTAAAAATACACGAAAAAAGATAAGTTTACGAACAAAAACAATTTACTTTATTCCTGGATCTTTGAAGTCAAAACACCATACTTTATACCAAAACTCTTGGAAAGGGTGAATTTGGTGCTAACTAATAAAAGTTTTTAAAATACTGGGTATTTATGACTACCTTCCCGGATGATAGCCAAGCGGGCTATCCTCTCACACTTCACTGCCACATGAATTATCTAATGTCAGCACACAGGAGAGCAATTGTCTGTTCTTGCGCACAATACCAATAAATGTTTTAGGCCTGTAGGCCCTCCTCCATCCCCCTAGCACATCAAGCATACTGCTTTTAGCTACCAGTCCTGCTTGTCTTCATCTTGAATAAGGGACTTCTAACCTCTACTCATAATTTTAAGGTGTGAATTCTCTCATCCCCAAAATCAATGTCCCCTTCATCCATAACCATTATTAGAGCTTACTTCGTTCTATCATTTAAACTATTCTTTTTTATCATGTTATAATTACAAATCACCATCTTTTCTTCATTCTCATTACCCTATCAGATCTTCACCATTCCAAGGCAATCTCTTTATCACTTTATCTCTCATTCAGTAGTCAAATTCTTCTAGTCTTCTGTTTCTCCATCTTCTGTATCAAACCATTACAATGTCTTCTTCTTTATCTCTTCTTTTCCAAATCCTGTGGATGTCTTCAAAAATGCTTTGAAAACTCAGGTGAGTTCACTATATTTTTCCTTCTCCACACCAGACCATGATTCCGTATTTTCTTCACTAACAGGATCCGTAGTACTTCGTAATTCTCTCTTTTGTAGATGATGTGGTAAAACGTTTCTGTAACAACATTGTCCACAGTTTTTTTCCTAACACAGGATAAACCCAGAACAATTTCCATGGCCACTTTGAAAGTGGGTATCGTAATGATTGCTTAGTCATTTCATTATTTTATACTCTCATTTAAAATGATGGGAAATACACAAAAGATTCTCTTCCTTTGAGGTTACTCAGGATCTCATATCAGAATTGTTCTAAAACTTCTCATTAGCACCTATCAATTAATCAGATCTTCTTAATATTTCCTTCTGTATCCATATGTCAACCAGGATGACACCTTCCAGTGCCACAACAGCATCATGTAATACTGTCCTGTATGTTTATGTCACCACAATAAGTGCCTTCCTCTGACACTTAAACGGACTAAAACTAACCTTAATACACTCAGCGGGATTAAAAACTTTGAATTTCTTATCACCAGAAAAGAACACTTATGTTCTTGACCACATGCTTACTGGAGCGGGTAATAATAATAATGTCAATGCTGATTGTACTAACAATATTGTATTCACAAATGTATACGTTTTGAAATAACAATATTTTTTTTAACCTATACATTTTTAATTGAATCAATTGAATAATGAGACAATGACATGGTAACCTCTCCAAAGCCGAGTTGGAATTTTCTATATAGTTATGATCGTTCTTTCCCCAAACTTTGCCTTTAATATATAGTTACTTAATTATTGTATGGTGTTGCCCTAATCTATATTTAATCCTTACTTTCTAATGGAAAGAAAAAAATATTGTAAAAGTTTAAAAATTCGACCTTGCCATTATGTTGAATATTTCATTTAACTTACCTCTGAACCCAAAAATTTTTATTTATATAATTTTGTCTGTAACTCGCTGTGTCTGCCTGTAATTGGTGCCCAAACCAAAATGGTTTGACGAATTTTGATCAAACTTGATATCTAGGCGTTAAATGGTATTACCTTCAACCATCTATTATATTTTAACTTTAACCTTTAAAGTTAGGGTATTTTATTAAATTTAAAATTAATGTCTGTAGTGTATTTACAAGATAAATAATACTGTATTCCTATTTTTAAGGAGAACATTTGTTAAGGATAGTTTACTAAAGATATATTTAAAAAAGGGAATTTTCCTACATATTTGCTAGGATTTTGTTTAAAAGGTATATCAAGGAGTGTTTTACATGATGAACAACATGTGTTCTTGTTTTTCAAAATGGGTTCATTGACTTTTATTGCTTTAATTCAAATTATATTGAAAATGGCTTTATCTTTTTTTAAATTGGATATCTAGACAGTGCTTTACATAATACATAGAAAGCACATAGAAAGGGGAGAAGGGAACGAGTCCGAAAACTCCCTGTTATTTGATGTACCCCCATAGTGTAATACTTTTAAAATTAATGTGTAAAACATTCTATAGGCTAAATATCAACTAAAGTTTTGTAGCTGACCCCCTCAGGAAAATTAGATTTCCACATCCTAACTTAATCAGTATGTATTCCCAATAGTTCCTTATTTATTCTGACTCGTTTCTTATTGATTCCGAAACGATCACCCTCAATTGTTATGACTCTTCTCTTAATTATTCCAAATCATTCCATCTGGTTATTTGTTCTGAATGTTTGAATATTTATTATGACTATCTCCCTATCCATACCGATTCGTTCTTCTTGATATTTTGACTCATTACTAATTATTTACTCAAACTATTTTTTGCTTGTTTATTCCAACTTGTACCTTATTTTCAAAATTCCTACTTAGTATATATACATATATACATATATATATATATATATATATATATATATATATATTGACTCATACGATACTAATTATTATTACTTGATACCTTTCTATTCTTACTAATTATTTATTTGTCCTGCATCAATAATTAATAAATTCTGATCAAATTATTTCTTTTCCAACTTGTTCCTTATTTAATCTGACTTTTACACTTATATTTCCCTCGTTTTTCTTTATTTATTCAGACCGGTTCCTTATTTATTTTTACCTGTTTTTTGAATAAATGAAACTCATTCCTCCTAATTTAGTCTGACACTTTTCAACTTAATTCCTACTTGATCCATATCTATTGTGACATGTTCCTTAGTTATTAAAACCCGATACGTCTTATTTACTCTCGAAAATTTATTATTAATTTTAAATTGTTCATTATTCACTCAGTCCTTTTTTTTAGTTAAAGTACATCATATAATTATTTTTATACCTATTCGTTCCTTATCTATAACAGTTATTCTATATTTATACCAACTTGATGATATAGTGAGCCATGTGGATCATTTTTAAGTGTTAGGAAGCTTTATAGCATAGAACTACAATGACAATGTGGATTAACTCTTGCAGCCAGTCAAATATATGGGACATTTTTTTTTGCCAAAAATATGTTTAATTTTAGAAACAAGTGTTATTGTGTAAGTGTATGGAAGTGCCGCATAGACCAATAGTAACGTATGCAGCGGAAACTTGGCCTTTGGATATAAAGAGAAAGGAAAGTAAAGGCCATGGGAATGAAGTTTTTGAGGAGCATGCGAGCTGTCACCAGAAGAGATATAATTAGGAATGAAAATGTAAGATCTAGAGTTGATGTACATGAGATAGAAGAGGAAGCTAGAATGAGATGGTATGGACATGTAATTAGGATGGAAAGGGAGAGGATTCCAAGAAGATTAAGGAATATGAAGTATGTAGTGAAGAGACAAGAATGGGTACCGAGAACAAGATGGAAGGAACAGACAGCAACAGGTGTGCAAGTGAGAGGAGCAGAGTAGAAGAGAGTACAGGAGGGAGATGAGGCATTTTACTAAACAGAACTGGACACGGATTGTAAACAGGTCTTAATGATGATATTGTTTCTGACTTTTTTTATTATTTTCTGTGTTATTTATATATTCTCAAACATTCTTCTTAAAATATTCCAACTCATTCCTAAATTATTAAGTTTAGTTTATTATTCACTATACGTATATATAAATTTAAAAAAAAAGATATAGACTCATCCCTAATTTATTCCAGATCATTTCCTTTTATATATTCTAACTCATTTCTTTTTAAATTCGACTCATTCCGTATTAATTCTAAAAGCTTCCTCTTTAATATTTGTTCCTTATTTTTTTCAGACTTATTCCATATTAATTTTTAATCTAAAATTATTTATTGTGAATAGGTCTTTTTTAGTCTGTGGCATTTCTTATTTATTCTGACGAGGCTTTATTAGTTGTAACTTAATCCTTTTTGAATTTGATTACAATTTTTTAACAATAAGACAATATTATTTATTCTGAATTGTTTCTGCATCATTCTGACTCAATATTTGATTCAATCCTTGCTATTTATGGTGCCTTGCTTTAATTTATGTATGCCATATTTCTCCCTACTAGATCTTTATTTATTTTTTTGATTCGCCCCATAATGAACTGATGAGTTCATTATTAATTCCAATTAATTCAAACTATATTTTATTTTTCTGACTTAATAATCCTAAACTATTCCGAAATTTTTTTTAATAATCCCACACTATATATTATTATTCCAACTAAATCATCCATATTTATTCGGTATTGTTTTTCTTTATTAATTCCAATTCGTCACTTATCTATTCCTACTCATTACTATTTGTTTTAAGAGACGTTTTTAAGATATTCCAAAAATTTTCCTCATGTACACATATTTGATCCGTATTCATTCTAAGTCTTTAATCCAACACGTTCCTTATTTATTTTATTTAAATGACTGGCTGATTGTCCATATCTACGGTGTTGCCAAAGTATTGTCTTAGCTAAGCGGAGAAGGTGTATAGGACATGTTCTTCCTTGAAGTTTCTTCTGGGCTTTGTTTCAAGATAATAGATAAATGATTATTAAACAGCCTGTTTGTAAGGTATTTGAATAAATAAGGGCAGCGTCTACATATATGAATTAAGGTGCACAAATTTGGTGGCTATCTAAACTCTATTACCCTCATCAGGCTCCTATGCATTGGTGAATACTGATAGTGCCTTCTCGCCTTTGCATAGAAGCGTGATGAGTGGGGTTCATTGTCAGAAAAAATGAACGAATCCTCAAAAACCCCAGATGAACGACTTACCCATGTATCTCTACCATACTCTTGAGTTGTATTTCTAGAAGACGAGGCTGCTTTCCTGGAGGTGGCTAATACCCTGGAGGGGGCTGACACTCTGGAGGTGGCTGGATCCTTGATGGAGGTTGACTCCCTGGAGGTGGCTTAATACCCTGGAGGGGGCTGACACTCTGGAGGTGGCTGGATCCTTGATGGAGGTTGACTCCCTGGAGGTGGCTGATACCCTGGAGGTTCCTGGATCCTTGATGGAGGTTGACTCCCTGGAGGTGGCTAATACCCTGGAGGGGGCTGACTCTCTGGAGGTGGCTGGATCCTTGAAGGAGGTTGACTCCCTGGAGTAGGCTGATACCCTGGACAGTAATTTGTCGTCTCATAATACATGAATTCCAACAATTAATTGTTTTATTAAAACATGCCATGGCTACTTACATTCTTCACTAACAAACCGAAGCATTTTATAAACACTAAATTTCTTATTTTAAATTAGTTATAATTTTTCATGCCCTCAAGTTTGTTCGTATTAACTACCCCCCCCCCCCTTTCT